>AWOL01S0058659.1:1292-12532 GCA_000715115.1 Nicotiana otophora | reverse complement strand
GTACGGAAAAAACAGTAAATAAGGGATCGGAGCTATTACTCTCAAAACGACTGGACGGGTCGTTACACAAGGCTCAATTTTTCCTTTGAAATGGACGACAAACATCAACTATATATTAAGAAGAACGTGACAGCAAAAATTAGATTCTACTTTCTTAGCTTATTTATTGTTCTCTATTTATATTTACCTTATAGTTGGGGGAATTCAAACACATATCTGGCCTAAAGCCAAAATTTAATGTGAGGCCTATTTTTTTAAAAAAGATTTTAATATATTTTTATTTGAAGTCTATTCTTCTAGATTTTTGAGATGCAAAATTATTAATAATTTTTTTGTAGTTGTTTTCTTCTAATAATTCCTTTTCAATTGATAATTTAGCCAACACACTAATGTTTTTAAGACATTATTGGTCTTAAGTAATATAAGCATTTGAAAAAAGATCAAATCTTTTTATTTGATTGAGTATATCGATTAGAGTATATTCTCTTATGTTAACAGTTTTAGTTCAAACTTAAATTTAGACGTTAGGAGAACTATTTATAAGTCAAACAATTACTTTATTTATGTATATCAAAAAAAAATCTTTCTTTCTACATGAAAAGTCTACTTTTGTATAAAAAGTAATAAATATTATTATTTTAAAGTACATATAAACTTGTTATTTCTAAAAAACATGGGCTCCCAAATTCGGGGCATAAGGCACAGCCTTATTTGGTAGAACATTAGAGCCGGCTTTGTTCATAGTGATCTTGGTAGAATCCGTCGTTTATAAATGATAGTGTAGTTTTTCACATCGTCATTTATAATCATGTTACAATCATGATTTAATGGTTATATAACATATGTCCAAAGGATACATTAGTTGTTTTTCATTTGCCAAAATGCAAATTACATGCCATACATAAAGGTATATTCTTTTTAGCCTCGTGATATCATATAAAACATGTCATTTGTGACGATTATATCTATACTTGAAAGTTGGTATATATGTATATTCATTTGGGCAGTAGATTCATTTGTGCTACGCGAACGCGAGAGGGGGTCGCGTTCGTGAAAAAGGGATACCTGGGTAGATTTAAACATTTCAAAAACGAGGGTTTGAGTTCATAACACAAAATTAATTTTTGGAGCTCAGTGGGAGGCGATTGTTTGAGAGATTTTCAAGTGGGTGATTGGGGTAAGTAATTCTTACCTAGTTTTGGTTAATTTTCATGATTATGTCTTTGCTTTCATCATTTAATTAGTGATTTGGGGTAGAAAAATTGGAAAAAAATAGAGAAAAGTTCTTAGGCCGAATTTTGAGGTTTTGATCAAGATTTCGGTATCGGATTTGAGTAATTTTCTTATGGTTGGGCTCGTGGTTGAATGGGTGTTCGGATTTTGTGACCTTTAAACGATTCCGAGATGTGGGCTCGGGGCAGCCTTTTGAGTTGACTTTTTGACTTTTGATTAAGAGCTTAGTATTTTCTTATGGAATTGATTTCTTAGCTCGTATTGATTGTATCAAATTATTTGAGACTAGATTCGAGGCATTTAGAGGCCATTTCGTGAGGTAATGGTATGCTGGATTAGAGATTTGCGCGGTTTGAGGTAAGTAACAGTTCTAAATTTAGTTCTGAGGGCATGAAACCCTATAATATGTGTCATGTGATTGATTTTGAGGTGACGCCATGCTAGATGACGGGCGTGTAAGCGTGCACCATAAGAATTATTACTTGGTCAATTCCATGGAACTGAATAGTTGAAAAACTCTGTTGTTATCCGTATATTCTCTATGTGCTATAGAAATTGAACGGCAAATCATATTAGAAATCATGTTTAGACTATGTGTTGGCACGTAGGGACCCACAAAGGTCGTGTACATGTTGAATTATCTGCTACATTGCTGTTTGTACTCAGTCAAAGTCTTACTTGCATATTACATCTCAGTCTCTATTGTTCAATATTGATACATTATATCATTATTGTTTGGGCTGATTATCATGATTACTGAGAGCCCGAGAGACTGGCGAGGTTGATGACTGAGTGAGGTCGATGGCCCGATTTTGTGAGGATATTATGGGATCGAGCTGCACGCTACATCATATTTTATTGATTTATGCCATGATTGGATTGTTATAGCGTTTGGGATGAATGAGTCCCTCCGGAGTCTGTACACACCCCTAGTGAGCGTAGGTACCTGTTGAGTATGAGTGTCGAGTGTCGAGCGATTGAGAGGAATGAGAGACTGTGAGGAATGAGTGACTGTGAGGTTAGAGTGCATGGGAGGACTGAGTGACCGCTGCAGTGAGATTTTGCACTTGATTTCATTACTATTGTACTTCAGCTGGCATATATCATTGTCATGTAATCTCTGAGAGATGTTATATCTTGTCTTCAATTGAACTTGACATAAATTAACCGTTTTAGCCTTAATTGTCGAATTTGAGAGCATGCCTATCCTTCTATGTTATAATTTTTGTAATTGAACTATATCTGTAAAGCTCGTCACTACTTTCAGTCCATTATATCCGCGCAGCTTGATCGTTAGAGATTCCACGGTAGCTGCCTGGCGTTCGCAGATCTTGTCTCTCCTTCCCTATCTTTCCGCTTTATATATTTAGTTTTAGTACTTCATAGAAATTATTTCTAGATTTATATTATATAGACGCTCATGTACTCAGTGGCATCCCGATGTTGGGAATTTTCGTATTGGATTTTGACTTTCTATCCAGCTTTTATGAGTTTTGATGATTTAAACCTGTGTTATTCTTATTTTTCATTTAAAACTGTTGGAAGTATTTTGAAGTGTCAGCTTGCCTAGTACCACGTTAGGTGCCTTCACGACAAGCTAAGTTTTGGGTCATGACAAGTTGGTATCAGAGCTTAGGTTACATAGGTCTCACGAGTCATGAGCAGGTTTAGTAGTCTTGCGGATCGGTATGGAGAGGTCTATACTTATCTTCAAGAAGCTGCCGAAACCATAGGAAAATTCATATTCTTGTATTCTTGTCATGCAGATTTGTTGATTCCGGTCACTAAATTTCTGTTATTCTATTCTCTCACAGATGGTGAGGATGAGTGCTACCAGACAGGACGACCAGCTACCAGTACCACCAGCTAGGGCCACGAGAGGGCGAGGTCATGGTAGGGGCCGTGGTAGGGGCAGAGGTGCAGCTCGTACAACAGTTAGAGCAGCACATGCTGATCCACCAATTGCTCCGGCTCAGGAGTAGGTTCCATATGTGGTTGAGCCGGTGAGGCCAGCTCAGGCACCAGTTGTGCCCATTGTGATTCCAGGCCTTTAGGAGGATTTGGCCCAGATATTGACTGTTTGCACTAGCCTTGCTCAGGTGGTTTCGGCTCAGGCCGCACCAGCCACTTCTCAGGTCGAGGGAGGTACTCATACCCCCGTCACCCATACTCAAGAGCAGGTAATGCAGGGACTTCAGATACCGGGGGTACTACCAACCCAACCGGTTGTAGTTGCTCAGGCTCAGGTGGGTCCTGTTATGACTGATGATGAGCATAGGAGACTAGAGAGATTTGGGAGGCTCCAACCTCCAGCATTCAGTGGGGCCGAGTCTGAGGATGCCCGGGACTTTTTGGATAAGTGCCAGCAAATTCTTTGCATGACAGATATTCTGGAAACCAGTGGGGTCTCATTCACTACTTCTTCAGCTTACTGGGGCTGCCTTCAGATGGTGGGAGGCTTACGAGAGGCGTAGGCCAGTCAGTGTAGCACCACCTAAATGGCGTGAGTTCTCCGTTCTCTTCTTGGATAAGTTCGTGCCACAGTCTCGCAGGGAGGAGCTGCGCAGACAGTTTGAGCAATTACGTCAAGATGGCATGTCTGTGACTCAGTACGAGATGAGGTTTTCCGAGTTAGCCCGTCACGTAGTTTGGTTGGTTCCCACAGATAGGGAGAGGATTAGGAGGTTCATCGATGGCCTCACATATCAGTTGCGGTTGCTTATGACTCGGGAGAGGGTATATGGTGCTACTTTCGACGAGGTGGTCGATATTGCTCGGTAGATAGAGATGGTCCATAGTAAGGAGCGTGAGGAGAGGGAGGCCAAGAGGCCTCGTGGTTCAGGTGGTTTAAGTGGTGTTCATTCTGGGGAACAGTCCTACCACAACAGGGGTCATCCTTATAGGCCCGCTGAAATTGCTCGTCCAGCTCACCGTGGTGCATCATCCAGCCATAGTTCATACAGTACTCGTTAGAGTCAGTCATCTACCAGTGCCCTTCCAGCTCAGAGTTCGTCCCGTGCTCCATCAGTTCAGGGTTCATCTATGCCAGGCACTTCCAATAGTTACTCTGGTACTCGAGGTCGGATTCAGTCCCCACCACGACCACTTCCGGGGAGTTGCTTCGAGTGCAGGGAGATTGGGCATATATGGAGATAATGTCCTCGTTGCCCGGGAGGTCTAGTGCAACAGAGGAGTCAGGTTGTGACCTCCGCACCAGTTACTTCACCACCCGCCCAGCCAGCTCGGGATGGGGCCTAGGCAACTAGAGGTCGCCCTAAAGGGGGAGGCCGATCAGGTGGCGGTCAGGCCCAATTCTATGCTATTCATGCCAGACCAGATGTTGTTGCTTTAGATGTAGTGATCACATGTGTTATCTCAGTATACCACAGAAATGCCTCAGTATTATTTGACCCTGGTTCCACTTATTCGCATGTATCATCATATTTTGCTCATTATCTAGATATGTCCCGTGAGTCCTTAGTTTTATTTGTTCATGTATCTACGCCAGTGGGCGATACTATTATTGTGGACCGTGTATATCGGTCGTGTGTAGTGACTATTGGGGGATTGGAGACTAGAGTTAATCTCTTATTGCTTAGTATGGTTGATTTCGACGTAATTTTGGGTATGGATTAGTTGTTTCCATGTCATGCTGTTATGGATTGTCACACTAAGACCGTGACGTTGGCGATGCTGGGGTTGTCAAGGATTAAGTGGAGAGGTTTTTTAGACTATGTTCCCAGCAGAGTAATTTCATAATTGAAGTCTCATCGGATGGTTGGGAAGGGTTGTTTAATTTATTTGGCCTTTGTGAGGAATCTTGGTGCTGATACTCCTACTATTGATGATGTTCCGGTGGTGCGAGCTTTTTCGGATATGATTCCTGCAGACCTGCCGGGCATGCCGCCCGACACGGATATTGACTTTGGTATTGACTTGGTGTCTGACACTCAATCCATTTCTATTCCACTATATTGTATGGCACCAGCTGAGTTGAAGGAATTGAAGGAGCAGCTTCAGGAACTTCTTGATAAGGGGTTTATTAGACCAACTGTGTCGCCTTAGGGTGCACTGGTTCTGTTTGTGAAGAAGAAGGATGGTACTATGCGGATATGCATCGATTATAGACAGTTGAACAAAGTTACAATCAAGAACAAGTATCCTTTGCTGCGCACTGATGATCTATTTGACCAGCTTCAGGGAGCGAGGGTGTTCTCCAAGATTGATTTGAGGTCTGGGTATCACCAGTTGAAGATTCGGGAATCAAATATTCTAAAGACGGCATTCAGGACCCACTATGGTCATTATGAGTTCCTTGTGATGTCTTTTGGGCTGACCAACGCCCCAGTAGCAATCATGCATCTGATGAACAGTGTATTTTAGCCTTATCGTGACTCGTTTGTCATAGTATTCATTGATGATATCCTAGTGTACTCTTGTTTCCAGGAGGAGCATGCCCAGCATTTAAGGATTGTGTTACAGCGATTGATGGAGGAGAAGCTTTATGCCAAGTTCTCTAAGTGTGAGTTTTGGCTTAGTTGGGTGGCGTTCTTGGGGTCCAGTGAGTGGATTCAGGTGGATCCGAAGAAGATTGAGGCAGTTCAGAGTTGGCCCAAACCATCCTTAGCTACTGAGATTCGGATCTTTCTCGACTTGGCTAGTTATTATCGTCGTTTCGTGGAGGGTTTCTCGTCTATTGCATCGTCTTTGACCAAATTGACCTAGAAGGGTACTCCTTTCAGGTGGTCGGATGAGTGTGAGGAGAGTTTTCAGAAGCTCACGACTACCTTGACCACAACTCCAGTTCTAGTTCTACCTTCAGCTCCTGGTTCTTATACAGTGTATTGTGATGCTTCTCGGATTGGTATTGGGTGTGTATTAATGCAGAGAGGTAGATTGATTGCTTATGCTTCGTGTCAGTTGAAGCCCCATGAGAAGAACTACCCTCTTCATAATTTGGAGTTGGCTGCCATCGTTCATGCATTGAAGATTTAGAGGCATTATCTCTACGGTGTGTCTTGGGAGGTATTTACGGATCATCGAAGTCTCCACCACTTGTTCAAACAAAAGGATCTAAATTTTAGGTAGCAGAGATGGTTGGAGATGCTAAAGGACTATGATATTACCATTCTGTACTATCCCGGGAAGGCTAATGTGGTGGACGGTGCCTTGAGTAGAAAGGCGGTGAGTATGGATAGCCTTGCATTTGTTCCTTTTGGTGAGAGACCTCTTGCAGTTGATGTTTAGGCCTTGACCAACTAGTTCGTGAGATTAGATGTTTCAGAGCCCAGTCGAGTTCTAACTTATGTGGTTTCTCGTTCTTACCTTATATGATCGTATTAGAGAGTGTCAGTATGATGATCCCAATTTGCTTGTCCTTAAGGACACGGTTCAGCACGGTGATGCCAGAGACGTAACTATTGGGGATGATGGGGTGTTGAGGATGCAGGGTCGAATTTGTATGCCTAATATAGATGGGCTACGTGAGTTGATTTTTGAGGAGGCCCACAGTTCGCGGTATTCATTCATCCCAGTGCCTCGAAGATGTACTAGGACTTGAGGCAACACTATTGGTGGAGAAGAATGAAGAAGGATATAGTGGGGTTTGTAGCTCGGTGCCTGAACTATCAGCAGGTAAATTATGAGCATCAGAGACCGGGTGGATTGCTTCAGAGGCTAGAGATTCTAGAGTAGAAATGGGAGCAGATCACTATGGATTTTGTAGTTGGGCTCCCATGGACTTCGAGGAGGTTCGATGCTATTTGAGTGATTGTGGATCAGCTGACCAAGTCCATGCATTTCATTCCTGTTGGGACTACTTATTCTTCAGAGGGGTTGGCTGAGATTTACATCTGCGATATCCTTCACCTTCACGGTGTGCCCGTGTCTATCATTTCAGATTTGGGCACGTAGTTCACATCGCAGTTTGGGAGAGCCGTGCAGCGAGAGTTGGGCACCCAGGTTGAGTTGATATGACATTTCACCCCCAAACGGACGGATAGTCCGAGTGTACTATTCAGATATTGGAGGATATGTTACGCACTTGTGTCATTGATTTTGGGGGTTCGTGAGATCAATTTCTGCCGCTCGCAGAATTTTCTTACAACAACAGCTACCAGTCGAGCATTCAGATGGCTCCATATGAGGCTTTGTATGGGAGACGGTGTCGATCTCCGGTGGGTTGGTTTGAGCCTGGGGAAGCTAGGCTATTGGGTACTGACTTGGTTCAGGATGCTTTGGACAAGGTTAAATTGATTTAGGATCGGCTTAGCATGGCGCAGTCTAGACAGAAGATTTACGCCAATAGGAAGGTTCATGATGTTGCTTTCATGGTTGGGGAGAAGGTACAGCTCAAGGTTTCATCCAAGAAGGGTGTTATGAGATTCGGGAAGAAGGGAAAGTTGATCCCTCTGTATATTGAGCCATTTGAGGTACTTCAGAGGATTGGAGAGGTGGCTTACAAGCCTGCCTTGCCACCTATTTGTCGAGTGTACATCCAGTGTTTCATGTTTCTATGCTCCAGAAGTATGTCGGCGATCCGTCTCATATTTTTGATTTCAGGTCTAGTTGGATGGTGATTTGGCTTATGATGAGGAGCTAGTGACCATTTTGGATTGGTAGGTTTGAAAGTTGAGGTCAAAGAATATAGGTTCAGTGAAGGTGCAGTGGAGAGGTCAGCCAGTTGAGGAAGCTACTTGGGAGACCGAGCGGGAGATGCGGACCAGATATCCATGCCTATTTGAGACTCCATGTACATTTCTGGACCCGTTCGAGGAAGAACGTTTGTTTAATAGGGGGAAGATGTAACGACCCGACCGTTCATTTTGAGAGTTGTTGCCCCGTTTCCCCCTTTTACTGCTTATTTTGTGCTTTATAACTGTTATGTGACTTGCCGGGGTAGTTGGTTCGGGTCAGAGAGGTTTTGGAATGAATTGAGACATTTAGTCTCAAAGTTGGAAGTTTTAGTTGAAATGGTTAACTGGATGTTGAATTATGCGTAAACGACTCCGAAATGGAGTCTTGATGGTTCTGTTAGCTCTTTTGGGTGATTTTGAACTTAGGAGCGTGCCCGGATTATGATTTGGAGGTCCGTAGTAGAATTAAGCTTGAAATGACGAAAATTGGAAATTTGGAAGTTTGACCGAGAGTGGGCTTTATGATTAGCGGGCTCGGATTGGAGTTCCAGGAGTTGGAGTTGGTCCGTGGTTTCATTTATGACGTGTGTGCAAAATATGGGGTCAATCGGATGTGATTTGATAGGTTTCAGCATCGTTTGTAGAAGTTGGAATTTCCTTAGCTTCAATAGGCTTGAATTGGGGTGCAATTCTTATTTTTGATGTTGTTTGAGGCAATTTGAGGTATCGACTAAGTTCGTATCATGTTTTAGGACTTGATGGTATGTTTGGTTGAGGTCCTGGAGGCCTCGGGTGAGTTTCAGATGGTTAAAGGATCAATTTTGGACTTGGAAGACTACTGAAGAATTTCTGGTGTCCAGTTCTGGTTTCCTCCTTCATGTTCACAATAGGAGTCCCGCGTTCACGAAGGGTAGCTAATGGCAGGTGAGGATTTGTTCTTTGCGTTCGCAAAAAGGGAGACGGGTTCGCGAAAGTCTGGGTAGCTGGTGCATCGCGAACGCGAGAAGGTGAACACGTTCACGAAGAGGAGAGGAGGCAGTTAGGACCCCACGCGTTTGGTCTACGCGTTCGCGTAAGGTAGGCCACATTCGCGAAGCATGGGATCAGCAAGGTATCACGTTCGCGAGTGGTGCCTCGTGTTCGCGTAGGAGGATTTTGGGCAGCATATTCATCTGCGCTACGCGAACGCGAGAAGGGGGTCGCGTTCGCGAAGAAGAGATGCCTAGGCAGATTTAAACATTTCAAAAACAAGGTTTAAGTTCATAACACAAAATTAATTTTGGGAGCTCGGTGGGAGGCGATTTTTGGAGAGATTGTTAAGTAGGTGATTGGGGTAAGTGATTCTTACCTAGTTTTGTTTAATTTCCATGATTATGTCTTTGATTTCATCATTATTTGGGGTGGAAAAAATGAGGGAAAATGGAGGAAAATTCTTAGGCCGAATTTTCAGGTTTTGATCGAGATTTTGGTATCCGATTTGAGTAATTTTGGTATGGTTGGACTCGTGGTTAAATGGGTGTTCGGATTTTGTGACCTTTACCCTATTCCAAGATGTGGGCCCGGGGGCCGACGTTTGAGTTGACTTTTTGACTTTTGATTAAGGGCTTAGTATTTTCTTATGGAATTAATTCCTTTAGCTCGTGTTGATTGCATCAAATTGTTTGTTACTACATTCGAGTCATTCAGAGGCCGTTTCGTGAGGCAAGGGCGTGTTGGAGTAAAGATTTGCGCGGTTTAAGGTAAGTAATAGTTTTAAATTTAGTTATGAGAGTATAAAACCCTGTAATATGTGTCATGTGATTGGTTTTGAGGTGACGTGCATGCTAGGAGACGGGCATGTGGGCATGCACCGTAGGAATTATGACTTGGTCAATTCCATGGAACTGAACAGTTGAAAAAATCTGTTGTTATCTGTATATTCTCCATGTGCTATAGAAATTGAACGACAAATCATGTTAGAAATCATGTTTAGACTCTGTGTTGGCCCTGTATGGACCCACAGAGGTCGTGTACATATTGAATTATCTGCTAAATTATCGTTTGTACTCAGTCACAGTCTTACTTGCATATTATATCTTAGTCTCTATTGTTCATTATTGATACATTATATCATTGTTGTTTGGGTTGATTATCATGATTAATGAGAGCCTGAGAGACTGGCGAGGTTGATGATTGAGTGAGGTTGAGGGCTTGATTTTGTGAGGATATTATGGGATCGGGCTGCACGTTGCAGCATGTTTTATTGATTTATGCCATGGTTGGCTTGTTATAGTGCTTGGGCTGAAGGAGCCCCTCCGGAGTATGTACACACTCCCAGTGAGTGCAAGTACCTACTGAGTGTAAGTGCTGAATGCCGAGTGCCGAGTGCCGAGCGATTAAGAGGAATGAGAGACTGTAAGGAATGAGTGATTGTGAGGTTGGAGTGCATGGGAGGACTGAGTGACTGCTGCTTTGAGATTTTGCACTTGATTTCATTACTGTTGTACTTCAGCTGACATATACTCTTGTCATGTAATCTCTTAGAGATGTTATAACTTGTTTTCAATTGAACTTGACATGAATTAACCGTTTTGACTTATTGTCGAATTTGAGAGCATGTCTATCCTTCTAGATTGTAATTTTTGTAATTGAACTATATCTATGAAGCTCGTCATTACTTTCAATCCTTTATTTTGTCTTGTTACTTAATGAGTTGGTTGTACTCACGCTACACCCTGCACTTCGTGTGCAGATCCAGGTGCTTCTGGTCACAGTGGGTGTTGATTATCCGCGCAACTTGATCGTTGGAGATTCCAAGGTATCTGCCCGGCGTTCGTAGACCTTGTCTCTCCTTCCCTATATTTCCGCTTTATGTATTTAGTTTTAGTCCTTCATAGACATTATTTCTAGATTTATGTTGTATAGACGCTCATGTACTTAGTGACACCCCGATGTTGGGAATTTTCGTATTGGGTTTTGACTTTCTATCCAGCTTTTGAGAGTTTTGATGATATAAACCTGTATTATTCTTATTTTTTATTTAAAGGTGTTGGAAGTATTTTGAAGTGTCCGCTTGCCTAGTACCACGTCAGGCGCCATCATGACATGCTATGTTTTAGGTCGTGACATTTGATAACATTAACCAAACTGCAATTTTTAAATTCAACGACTGACTTAAGCCATCACGCGATTATTTTAGCATTAATTCACTCAATTGATACATGGAGAATTCAATGCCGCCAATAATAACAATATACTTTGTGTATTCCCACAGTGTAGGGTCTGGGAGGGTAGTGTGCATGCAGACCGTACTGCTACCTTGTGGAGGTAGAGATACTGTTTCTGGAAGGCCCTCGGCTCAAAAAAAATATCCCTCCGCAGTTTTGAAATGCC
>AWOL01S0058658.1:0-32186 GCA_000715115.1 Nicotiana otophora | reverse complement strand
GGGTAAGTGGTTAATACGCATATGGGGTGACATTTAAAGTACGGTCTTAACTTTCTAGAGGCGCTTATCAGTGCAAGTGCCAATTTTTCTAGGTGCAGATATCTAGTTTCTGCTTCTTCTAAGGTTTGACTTATATAATAAACGGGAAATTGCGTACCTTGCTCTTCTCGATTTATCATTGGTGGAACTCCTGGGATCTGATCGACCCTGGAGTTATATGTTTCTACTTTTTTGTCGTTGCCTCAAAAAATTTAGCAATTTCAGGAGTAGTCCCCGATGCTTGCTCATTTGACTTCACTATGGCTGGCTCCGTTCTGTGAGTGATTTCTCGAGGTGGATTGGGCTCCGGCCTTCTTTGTAACTGGGTTTGGCTCTGCAACTAAGATATTGGTGCCTGTTGAGCTTGCAACATTTCGAAAATCATACGCAAGCTGGCCACATGTAGGCTCAGAATGTAGGTTCGCCTCGATGGCTACATACGAATTGATATCTATCGGTGCTCTGATTCGAGCTCCAATGGCGTTGACAAGTGGTCTTTCGTTACTGGGTGTTAAGTTATTGTTCTCATCTTGAAGACCGATTTCGTTGTCGATTGGTGAGGCCATTTGACTGGTAGTTAGTCGTTGCTAGTCCGAAATCCAAGATATTTTCGAAAACAAGCGCAAAACACAACGGTGTGTTTTTACAGATTCGTATCAAATAACCACTGTTATCCTTAGCCTTGGGTGCCAAACTGTTTATCCAAAAAACAGATATAGTTGAATTTGTACGTAGTTCTAAGAATATGTGGTGCAACTTAATACAAATCGTAAGGATAAATAGAAATATCAAGTATGGATAGCAAAGAATGCAAAATAGACAAGATTGTAAAGAAGATTAATTTTAGGACTAAACAAGTAGAATCAATTTAAGGAGCTTGAAAGAACAACTATTCACTATAGGAGAATATGGTGCTTGAATTACAATGTAAAGCTAAAAAACTTCCCCTTTACAGAAATGATAACCATCCCCTTTATAGTAGAGGGATCTTACTTTTAGATATAATTAAAAATACACAGTGGGAGATCCATGATAAATCAGCGTTTTCACAATTCCTGCCAAGATTCTCTCCTCTAGTGGGATTGCAACGGCTCTTGTCTATGAGCTCGATATTGACTCGAGTTTTCGATTTTGGCTTGAGCTCGATTCTGACTTGGACCTTTGAATCGATTCGGGGTCAATGTTGGTCGGTCTGTGGATCATAAGCTCGATAACTTTACTTTGCATCATAGTTCGATTTGGATTCGAGCTTGATAATGATATCGAACTCGATATTGATCGGCCCCTCGGGCTCGAAACTTGTTTGTACCATCTTCGAAACCTATCTCGAAGTCTCACTTCGATCGATTATCTTTCGAACTCTATCAAATGTACGAAGGCCGAAATCTATCTTGACCGTATACAAATTTATTTATTTATCGTTTAATTTGTGCCCCTGTCAGGCTTTAAATTAAGCTATTTAGATTTTAGAGAAGTCTCTTAGATTACTGGAGAGAACAATATTACCTACAGTCTTTGGTGAATCTATAAATTATAGCACATACACATTTATATTTATAACTTTGGCTTAGCTTGAGTTTACATGTGTATATATATGTGTATTCTTACCATGTATTAGTTCATTTATCTATTTTAAATTGCGACTTTTTTGTGCATCAATTATTCAGTCTTATTTTTAAATGTGAGATTCTTTTTCTTTTCCTTCCTTTTTGCGTCAATTATTCAGAATTTTAAAATTAAACTATTTTGAGAACAACCAATCGCTTGGATTAGTGGAGGACCATATTATCTCAAGTCTTTGACAAACCTATAAATTTAGGATCATACATTTTATATTTATGACCTAGCTCGAGGGTACATGTGTGCGTGTGTATTCATATTTAAATGTGAGATCTGAAATTTTCTTTTTGCGTCATTGTTTTAGGCTTCTTGCATTATAAAAGGACCAAATCATCTCAAGTTTTAGGTGAATTATCTTTAAATTATAGGATACATACATTTTGTATATTCAAAAGTAGAGTTTTTGGCAGAAAACGTCCTTGAACATTTACCCAAATCGAAAGGTACATCCTTAAGCAATCAGAGTAACCAAAATACATCCTTGGAGTATTCAAATCTCAGCAACTTTCATCCTTTTGATTGCACTGTTAAATAAACTAACAGAACCACCATTAACCTTTGTGCAAGTCAAATTACTGATAAGTATGGATTCAAAGGAACATAATGGTGGCTGTCCATAAACTTTAAAATACAAAACGACGAATAGTAGGTGCAAAATAAGTTATTCCATATTTTCAAATTAGTTCAGCCTCCATATTCATAAAATTCCTCCTAGCCAATAAGTATCGGGTGAACGAACTAAAACTTGTGAAATAAAAATTATGAGGGGTTCTTAAAGGAATTTTAGCATGCAATCTATGCGTGTCCTACATTTTATGAGCTTAAAAAAGAAAAGATGATAAAAACTAAAAGAAAGAAAGAAAAAATATCAGAATGGAGATTGCTCTTCTTCTCTACAAATGTCGAACTAAGTTTATTTGATCTGTTTCCATTTGAGGAAGTGAGAGAGAGAGAGGCATGGTGTGGGGTTCAGTCCAATAGGTATGTGCCTATATAATAATACTTGGCTGAAGTCTTTACATGAGGACCAAGTTTGGTAAGGAGAATCAAATTTTCCTTCAACACATTTAGAGCATAAGACTTTTCTCCTATAATTGAGGAGCTTTTTCCTCATTTGCACACACCAACAAACAAACAAACAAACAAACAAAGAGCGAGGCATCATCGATAGGGTATAAAAAAATAGTCGGTGAGAAAAATAGACTGTAAACTATATTATAATAAGGTAAAACTATCAAGATAGGGTTATTTTTTTCTGAATATTGTAGTGGTCTTTAGAGTATTTCACTCATGCCTACAAACTATAAAAATCCTTGCTATAGGCAGGGGCGTAGGCACCTTATAATTCGTAAATATGTATGTATGTATAAATAATAAGAAAAATAAAAATAATGGGTATAAATATAAAAAATGATGCCGCTTTTCGTTATAGTGAGTTATTTATTTTCTCAATTCTTCAACTATTGACACTGCTTACAAAAGTTCATGTGTACGCAACTAGCTATAGTGATATCAGTGGCTCCTCCCGGGGTCGTAATTGTTTTCTTATTCAAAAGGATTTTTCACGTAAAAATCTCGGTGTCGCCGTTAGTTTTTATTCTTATTGATTACCGTATCTTAGTACTACATTATTATTCCGTATTTATTATCATAAATATTATTTTTGTGGGTCGGTTATCCCCGACACATGGCACTAATTGTGTGATGACCTGACCCGATAGTTCATTTTGAGTTTTAGCTTTTATTTCTGTGTTTCAAGACCTCAAATAGCTCTGTTTAGTATTCTTCGATTTGCGTGCGTAGTCCATGTCTTTTCCGAAAAAAATTTATTTGAAAAATTAAAGAAAATATGAATTTTAGCCTTGAAAATTATTTGAGTTGATTACGGTCAATATGTTGTGTAAACGGACCCGGATTAATATTTTAATAGTCCCGGTGGGTCAATATCGTGATTGGAACTTGGGCGCATGCTCGAAATTGAATTTTGAAGTCCCTAACTTGATTTAACGTGATTTGTTGAAAACTAGTAATTTGAAGGATTAAAACATTTCTAGATTTGACTGTAGGTTGACTTTGTTGCTACCGGGTTCAGACTTGGTTCTAGTTGTTATTTTGGTATTTTGATCGCGCGAGCGAGTTTGTATGATGTTGTTACACTTGTGTGCATATTTGGTTTGGAGCCTAACGGGCTCAGCCGCTCGGGGTGAGTTTCGGACGTGTTTAAGATGAATTCAGTTAAGGTTGGAATAATTGGTGCACTTCTGGTGCTGGTGCTCTGCTGCAGATCTCTCATTTGCGAGGTCTGGCTCGCAATTGCGAGCCTCGCTTTTGTGAACAAGTATTCGCATTTGCGAGCATGGGCTGGATTAGGTGATCTCACATTTACGAAGGTTATGTTCGTATTTGTGAACTGTAAGTGATCACAATTGCGATCTCAGATTCGCATTTGCGACTTAATAGTTTTTTAGTTGTCTTTACATTTGCGAAGAAATGGTACGCATTTGCAAAGGTTGGGAGTTCGCATTTACGAACCAAAAGTCGCATTTGCGACTTCTATGTCCCTGAGATAGGTTTCGCATTTGTGACAGTTGTCTTGCATTTGCGATGTACGCAATTGCGAATAAGACATCGCAATTGCGACATCCGCAGCTGGGTAAAATATGGAAAAAATGAGACTTAGCTCATTTCTCACAATGTTTCAACCCTAAACATCCAAGAGGCGATTTTCCAAGAGACGTTTCTTCCCAAATTCATTGGTAAGTGACTTTAATCCATTTCCTTTCAATTACCCATTATATTTCATGAGATTTCAACATCAAATCTAGGATTTCCATGGTAGAAATTAGAAATTTGGGTAGAATTGGAGTTTTAGTAAAATTGAGTTTTAGACCTTGAATTGGGGTCAGATTTCGAAATAAATCACATAGCCGGGCTCGGAGGTGAATGGGTAATTGGGGTTTGGTCCGAATCTCGGGTTTTGACCAATCGAGCCCCGGGTTGACTTTTTCTAAAGCATTAAAGATTGAAGCTTTTTCACTCGTGGGTAGTTTCTAAATTTGTTTTTGAATTGTTTGAACTATATTTGATTAGATTTGATTGGTTTGAAGGGTAATTCTAGAGGCAAAACCCCGGTTAAACTTTGATTTGATTGCAGAGCGAGGTAAGTGTCGTGGTTAACCTTGACTTGAGGGATTAGGACTTGTTAGTCTATTTGTTACGTGTTTTATGTGTGGGAACAACATATATGTGAGGTGACAAGTACTTATACGTTGCTATTGGGTTAAATCATGCGGGTGGAACTTGGTTCTTTGTATTTTACAACTTTGCTAATTATGATATCCATGATTAAGTTAGATTATTACTTCTTTGATTATTTGTTTCGTAATTATNGGGTCGTAATTGTTTTCTTATTCAAAAGGATTTTTCACGTAAAAATCTCGGTGTCGCCGTTAGTTTTTATTCTTATTGATTACCGTATCTTAGTACTACATTATTATTCCGTATTTATTATCATAAATATTATTTTTGTGGGTCGGTTATCCCCGACACATGGCACTAATTGTGTGATGACCTGACCCGATAGTTCATTTTGAGTTTTAGCTTTTATTTCTGTGTTTCAAGACCTCAAATAGCTCTGTTTAGTATTCTTCGATTTGCGTGCGTAGTCCATGTCTTTTCCGAAAAAAATTTATTTGAAAAATTAAAGAAAATATGAATTTTAGCCTTGAAAATTATTTGAGTTGATTACGGTCAATATGTTGTGTAAACGGACCCGGATTAATATTTTAATAGTCCCGGTGGGTCAATATCGTGATTGGAACTTGGGCGCATGCTCGAAATTGAATTTTGAAGTCCCTAACTTGATTTAACGTGATTTGTTGAAAACTAGTAATTTGAAGGATTAAAACATTTCTAGATTTGACTGTAGGTTGACTTTGTTGCTACCGGGTTCAGACTTGGTTCTAGTTGTTATTTTGGTATTTTGATCGCGCGAGCGAGTTTGTATGATGTTGTTACACTTGTGTGCATATTTGGTTTGGAGCCTAACGGGCTCAGCCGCTCGGGGTGAGTTTCGGACGTGTTTAAGATGAATTCAGTTAAGGTTGGAATAATTGGTGCACTTCTGGTGCTGGTGCTCTGCTGCAGATCTCTCATTTGCGAGGTCTGGCTCGCAATTGCGAGCCTCGCTTTTGTGAACAAGTATTCGCATTTGCGAGCATGGGCTGGATTAGGTGATCTCACATTTACGAAGGTTATGTTCGCATTTGTGAACTGTAAGTGATCACAATTGCGATCTCAGATTCGCATTTGCGACTTAATAGTTTTTTAGTTGTCTTTACATTTGCGAAGAAATGGTACGCATTTGCAAAGGTTGGGAGTTCGCATTTACGAACCAAAAGTCGCATTTGCGACTTCTATGTCCCTGAGATAGGTTTCGCATTTGTGACAGTTGTCTTGCATTTGCGATGTACGCAATTGCGAATAAGACATCGCAATTGCGACATCCGCAGCTGGGTAAAATACGGAAAAAATGAGACTTAGCTCATTTCTCACAATGTTTCAACCCTAAACATCCAAGAGGCGATTTTTCAAGAGACGTTTCTTCCCAAATTCATTGGTAAGTGACTTTAATCCATTTCCTTTCAATTACCCATTATATTTCATGAGATTTCAACATCAAATCTAGGATTTCCATGGTAGAAATTAGGAATTTGGGTAGAATTGGAGTTTTAGTAAAATTGAGTTTTAGACCTCGAATTGGGGTCAGATTTCGAAATAAATCACATAGCCGGGCTCGGAGGTGAATGGGTAATTGGGGTTTGGTCCGAATCTCGGGTTTTGACCAATCGAGCCCCGGGTTGACTTTTTCTAAAGCATTAAAGATTGAAGCTTTTTCACTCGTGGGTAGTTTCTAAATTTGTTTTTGAATTGTTTGAACTATATTTGATTAGATTTGATTGGTTTGAAGGGTAATTCTAGAGGCAAAACCCCGGTTAAACTTTGATTTGATTGCAGAGCGAGGTAAGTGTCGTGGTTAACCTTGACTTGAGGGATTAGGACTTGTTAGTCTATTTGTTACGTGTTTTATGTGTGGGAACAACATATATGTGAGGTGACAAGTACTTATACGTTGCTATTGGGTTAAATCATGCGGGTGGAACTTGGTTCTTTGTATTTTACAACTTTGCTAATTATGATATCCATGATTAAGTTAGATTATTACTTCTTTGATTATTTGTTTCGTAATTATTTTTTATTTTATAGTTGTTGAATATTTTTGGAAGTTGAAGTTGGGTATCATGGCACCATATTTGACGTTAAATGTATTCCCCGCATCATTTATTACTCGAATTCATATTATCATTATTACATGGTGAGGAAGAGAGTAAAAGCACGAAGGGTGATGTCGTGCCATTTCATTTACATTATTATGATTGCATGGCGAGGAAAAGAGTAAAAACATAAAGGGTGATGCCGTGCCATTTCATTCATATTATTACTACATGGTGAGGATGAGGTTAAAAGCACAAAGGGTGATGCCGTGTCATTTTATTGAGGACGAGAGTAAAAGCACGAAGGGTGATGTCGTGCCATTTTTATATCATTGGTTTATCTGATTTCATCGGTTGATGATTTACTTGGCTATTTCGTGATTCCATACCTATCGCAACTGTTAAATTTACCCCTTTTTGCATCTACCCTCCCAATTTGTACGTTATCATTCTTTGTTATTGTTGCTGCTTTATATACACGTGTACATGTTTTTCTACGTAGGTGTCTTGTCATAGCCTCGTCACTACCTCTTCGAGGTTAGGCTCGATACTTACGGAGTACATTGGGTCGGTTGTACTCATATTGGTCCCAGCGGTGCGTGAGGTGCGTCAGCTCAGATCATTGCATATGAAGACTCGAGGTAGATCTGCTAACGTCTGTAGACCTTGAAGTCCCCTTCCCCACTTTTACTATTCATTTCCTTCTAACAAGTTGTATTTATTTCAGACTTTGCTTGTAGACTTCTAGTTGCTCATGTATTCATGACTCTGAATTTCTCAGAGTAGATATTATCATGTGATTTATATCAGTACTACGTTAGACCAGGTTTTTATTTCTCGTTGTGTACTACCACTGTGTTTTTAACTGTTAAAATTTGGTTATTTAATTATCTCACGTCGGCTTGCCTAGAAAGTGGATGTTGGGCGCCATCACGACTCCGAGGTTGAGATTCCGGGTCGTGACAAGTTGGTATCAGAGAACTAGGTTGCCTAGGTCTTACGAGTTTTGAGCATACTAGTAGAGTCTAGAGGATCGGTATAGAGACGTCTGTACTTATCTTCCAGAGGCTATGGAGTTTTAGAAAAAATTTCACTTTGTTCTTTATCTATCGTGGGATTTTATTCTATCATTGAGGATTGAACCATTCTATTCTTGTTCTATTGCAGATGGCGAGAACAAGCACATCATCTGCAGCCGGATAAGAGACGAAGCCCCCTATGGCAGCTACTACCAGGGGCAAAGGCCGAGGAAGAGGCATAGCTCAACCTAGAGCTCAAGCAACAACACCCATAATGGAGCCTCATATTGATCATTTGGAGGAGGTCCCAGCTCAGACCGAACATGTCAGACTAGCTCATGTCCCGGAGGGATTCATAGCCACTCCAGTGCTTCAGGATGTTGTAGTCCGCTTGGTGTGCCTTATGGAGAGTGTGGCCCAAACCGATGCATTTTTGGTGGCACCAACCGTCTCTCAGGCTGGGGGAAGAGCATAGACTCCCGCTATCACACCCCGGAGCAGGTGGCTCCCCTATATCAGACTCCAGCAGCCCAACTAATTGTGGTAGTTCAACCGGTTGTTGCGGCACAGGCCGGGGATAGGCCCACTATGTCTTTGAGGCCTTGTGAAGTCTGGATAAGTTTACCAAGCTCTTTCCTGTTCATTTAAGCGGTGCACCTTCTGAGGACCCACAAGATTACTTGGACCGTTGCCACGAGGTGTTGCACAACATGGGTATTGTTGAGACCAATGGGGTCGACTTTGCAGTGTTCCAGATGACCGATTCTGTCAAGAGATGGTGGAGAGATTATGTGTAGACTAGACCAGCTGGTTCACCTTCACTTACCTGGGATAAGTTTTCACAGCTATTTCTAGAGAAGTTCATTTTTTTCACTCTGAGAGAGGAGTACCGCAGGCAAATTGAGCGCCTTCTACAGGGTGGCATCACTATTACGCAGTATGAGACTCGATTTGTAGACCTAGCTTGCCATGAAACAATTTACTCCATACTGAGAGGGAGAGAGTGAGGAGATTCACTGATGGACTCACTTTCAGTATTAGGCTGCAGATGGTTAAGGAGACCGTAGATGATGTTTCTTTTTAAGAGGGCCATAGATATTTCTAGATGGATCGATATGGTTCGTGGACAGGAGAGGGGGGCAGCGTCTGATAAGAGGCCTCATCATTTTGGTGGAATCAGTGGTGCCTCGTCTAAAGGTATGGGTACTTTTGGCAGAGGCCATCCTCCCGGTCCATTTCAATCAACGCTTCAGGCATCCCACGGTTCTTCGCGTAATTGTGGTCTTTATGTATCTCATTCTCGGAATCTAGATTACAATGCACCATCAACTCCTATTAGTCCACCCCCGATCCAGAGTTATCAGAGTGGTTATCCAGGTCGACAGGGCCAACATTCACAACAGCCGAGGGCTTGTTATACTTGTGAAGATCCGAGGTACCTTTCTAGATTTTTCCCCAAATCACAGGGCGACATGCACCAGCAGATTTCTCGTGCCATGGTTCCATCACTAGTTGCTTCACCGCCCGGTCAGCCAGCTAGAGGCGGGGGTCAGGTTGCCAAAGGTACAAGTCAGGCCATTAGAGGTGGATGTTAGCCCATTAGAGGAGGAGGTCAGGCCGTTAGAGGTGAAGGCCAGCCAGCTAGAGGCAGTCCGAGGGGCGGAGGTCAGAGTGGTGGGCCCCATTCCTAATTTTATGCATTCCCGGCTAGACCTGAGGTCGGATCATCTGACGCTATCATCACAGGTATTGTTCCAGTTTTCCATAGAGATGCTTCAGTTCTATTTGATCTAGTCTCTACTTATTCCTA
This sequence comes from Nicotiana otophora, assembly GCA_000715115.1. Classification (NCBI taxonomy): domain Eukaryota; kingdom Viridiplantae; phylum Streptophyta; class Magnoliopsida; order Solanales; family Solanaceae; genus Nicotiana; species Nicotiana otophora. The sequence continues at coordinate 22,425 of AWOL01S0058658.1, read as the reverse complement.
CTAGTCATCCTGTTTGGCTTCATATCTGGTTGTGCCTCTCAATTCTTGGTGTGTTCCTGGGTATGTGTCCACGCTTGTAGGATATTCTATTATTGTAGATCGTGTCTATTGCTCGTGTGTGATTACTATTGGGAGCTTGAGACTAGTGTAGATCTCCTACTTCTTGATATGATGGACTTTGATGTTATTTTAGGCATGGATTGGCTGTCACTGTATCATGCTATATTAGACTATCACGCCAATACATTGACCTTATCCATGTCGGGGTTGTCTCGATTAGAGTGGAGAAGGACTCATGGTCATTCTACCAATAGGGTTATTTTTTATGTGAAGACTCGACATATGGTAGAGAAAGGATGCTTAGCTTATTTGGCCTATATTCACGATTCTAATGTAGAGGTTCCTTCCATGGATTTGGTACCAGTTGTGCATGAGTTTCTAGTGGTGTTCCCTGCAGATCTGCTGGGGATGCCACCCGATAGAGATATTAACTTCTGTACTGACTTGGCTCCGGGCACTCAACCCATTTCTATTCCACCATACCGTATGGCCCCGCCTGAGTTGAAGGAACTGAAGGAGCAGTTGCAAGATTTGATTGACAAAGGATTAATTAGACGTAGTGTCTCGCCTTGGGGTGCGCCGGTGTTGTTCATGAAGAAAAAGGATGGTTCGATGAGGATGTGTATAGACTATCGGCAGTTGAAGAAAGTCACTATCAAGAACAAGCACCGCTTGCCAAGGATTGATGACTTATTTGATCAGCTTCAAGGTGCCAAAGTGTTTTCGAAGATCAATTTGAGGTCTGGCTACCATCAATTAAAGATTAGAGCATTCGATGTCCCTAATACAACTTTTCAGACTCAGTATGGGCATTACGAGTTCCTAATGATGTCATTTGGGTTGACAAATGTCCCTACAACATTTATGGATTCGATGAACCGGGTATTTAAGCCCTATTTGGATTCTTTTATGATCGTATTCATTGATGATATCTTGATCTACTCCCGTAGCCGAGAGGAGCATGAGAAACATCTTAGGATTATACTTCAGACCCTNGTTGCTTCACCGCCTGGTCAGCCAGCTAGAGGCGGGGGTCAGACTGCCAAAGGTACAAGTCAGGCCATTAGAGGTGGATGTTAGCCCATTAGAGGAGGAGTTCAGGCCGTTAGAGGTGAAGGCCAGCCAGCTAGAGGCAGTCCGAGGGGCGGAGGTCAGAGTGGTGGGCCCCAGTCCTAATTTTATGCATTCCCGGCTAGACCTGAGGTCGGATCATCTGACGCTATCATCACAGGTATTGTTCCAGTTTTCCATAGAGATGCTTCAGTTCTATTTGATCTAGTCTCTACTTATTCCTACTAGTCATCCTGTTTGGCTTCATATCTGGTTGTGCCTCTCAATTCTTGGTGTGTTCCTGGGTATGTGTCCACGCTTGTAGGATATTCTATTATTGTAGATCGTGTCTATTGCTCGTGTGTGATTACTATTGGGAGCTTGAGACTAGTGTAGATCTCCTACTTCTTGATATGATGGACTTTGATGTTATTTTAGGCATGGATTGGCTGTCACTGTATCATGCTATATTAGACTATCACGCCAATACATTGACCTTATCCATGTCGGGGTTGTCTCGATTAGAGTGGAGAAGGACTCATGGTCATTCTACTAATAGGGTTATTTTTTATGTGAAGACTCGACATATGGTAGAGAAAGGATGCTTAGCTTATTTGGCCTATATTCACGATTCTAATGTAGAGGTTCCTTCCATGGATTTGGTACCAGTTGTGCATGAGTTTCTAGTGGTGTTCCCTGCAGATCTGCTGGGGATGCCACCCGATAGAGATATTAACTTCTGTACTGACTTGGCTCCGGGCACTCAACCCATTTCTATTCCACCATACCGTATGGCCCCGCCTGAGTTGAAGGAACTGAAGGAGCAGTTGCAAGATTTGATTGACAAAGGATTAATTAGACGTAGTGTCTCGCCTTGGGGTGCGCCGGTGTTGTTCATGAAGAAAAAGGATGGTTCGATGAGGATGTGTATAGACTATCGGCAGTTGAAGAAAGTCACTATCAAGAACAAGCACCGCTTGCCAAGGATTGATGACTTATTTGATCAGCTTCAAGGTGCCAAAGTGTTTTCGAAGATCAATTTGAGGTCTGGCTACCATCAATTAAAGATTAGAGCATTCGATGTCCCTAATACAACTTTTCAGACTCAGTATGGGCATTACGAGTTCCTAATGATGTCATTTGGGTTGACAAATGTCCCTACAACATTTATGGATTCGATGAACCGGGTATTTAAGCCCTATTTGGATTCTTTTATGATCGTATTCATTGATGATATCTTGATCTACTCCCGTAGCCGAGAGGAGCATGAGAAACATCTTAGGATTATACTTCAGACCCTGAGAGATAGTAAGTTATATGCCATGTTTTCGAAGTGTAAGTTTTGGTTAGACTCGGTTGCCTTTTGGGGTCATGTTGTATCGGCAGAGGGCATTAAAGTGGATCCTCAAAAGATTGAGGCGGTTCAGAACTGGCCTAGACCTACTTCAACTATAGAGATTCGGAGTTTCCTAGGTTTGGCAAGTTATTATCACCGCTTCGTAGAGAGGTTTTCATCCATAACAACCCCAATTACTAGATTGACCCAGAAGGGTGCTCTATTCAGGTGGTCTGAGGAGTGTGAGTTGAGCTTTCAGAAGCTCAAGACTGCTTTGACTACGATGCTAATGCTGGTATTTCCCACATATTTAGGATCCTACACGGTGTATTGTGATGCATCGCGTATATGGGTCGGTGCAGTATTGATGCAGGATGATATGCTGATTACTTATGTGTCGCGACAACTGAAGGTTCATGAGAAGAATTACCATGTTCATGATCTAGAGTTGGCATCCATTGTTCATACACTGAAGATTTGGAGGCATTACCTCTACGATGTGCCGTGTGAGATGTTCATGGATTGTTACATCATGCACTTTTGTACGTTAGATTTGTCGTAAGATAATTGACATAAGTTCACGGACAAGATTAATTTTTGAGGTTATAAGTATTTATGCTATTTATAACAAGTGATAAGTAAGTGTGGTGAAGGTCAGAGGGTAAACGAGTTGATGAAAATGAGTTTCGTCAAAGTTTGACATTTTGAAATAAAATACGGTCTAAGCTATAATATCCCGTATTTATGGATTAGTGCTATACAATATACCACATGCCCATGATAGTAAAGTATATTATAGTAAGGTATATGAAGTATATTAGTATTTAAGCTAAATGAGACCTAAAAATTAATTATATGGCTAATTGGTTAAATATTGAATTTTAGTGGAAGATTAATAGATTAATTAGTGAATGATTATTATGTGGGAATGATTCACATGGGTTAGGAATAGGTGGCAGCCAAGGGATGGAGACATCAATGCATAAGGTGGAGGGGACACCTATTTTGTCTATAAAAGTTTCATATGTATTTAAAAGGTGTGTTGGCATCTTATTAAAAAGGATGACATATGATTGACACATGTGTAGATAAAGTTATTACTTTAATAAATTTAGATAACTTTTGTAACCTTTCATTTAAGTAAGATACTTGCTCAAAATGTGAATGGAGATACAAACCTCATTAACGTAATATTTCAAGGGATTAAGACCATTCATGAGGTTATAGAGGATTTGTGATTATGTTACTGTAAGACCGCGTAAGTTTAACAACCTTGATACAGTTAGATACATTTTGATATGGTATTTATTTTGAGTGGAACATTTTTTGTAAAAAGTTTAAAAAATATAATTTTATATAGTTATTAATATTACTACTTCCAAATATGCTTTAAAGTTTGAAAAATATTAATATTATTACTTCCGAATATAATTAATAGTAGTGGGTATAAGGCCATATGTTTGGTTCAAATGTTTATACGTGTCCAATATTTGTACAATACTTGGTTATAATAGTAGTGTAATGTAATTAGAGGTGGGGGCTACGTGTCATGTGTTTAGGAATTGAAAACAAATGTTGCAGCATGATTACTACTATGTATGCCTTACTTTCACATGTTTTTGGTCTTATCACAATATGAACTCTTTTCTTTAAGTGAGTCCCACATAAAAGAATAACTCTTGGTTATTATATGACCTTTTCTATCATTTTGTAATGGAGAAATAACAAGAACCGGTAGCTTCTCACCGTGCTCTTAGCTTTGAACAAATTTTATGACACCAAAATTTACTACGAGAATATTCAAGGTGAGGTTGACTTAAGGATCAATCATGATTGTTTCTCTGACAATTTCGCTACTATAACATCGGTTTTCTCCGGATCTTAGTAAGTCGGAGATTAATTCGTAGTAAAGTAAGGTATGTTAAGGCTAATCCTTCCTTATTTTGGCATGATCCAAGCATTAAATGTCCATTTGCTTTCATTTTGGCAAAAGCTATTTATAATATTTACACTTAATATTTTGCGGAGAATGAATTAACAACATTTAACATCTTTTTTGTTAATGATTAATTCTTTCATTTGGGGAATTCATGCCAACACTTTGAGGATAAGATATTTTAGAATAAGTATGATATTGGCATGTGTACGTGGGGCCATGACAATATGTAACATATGACTAATGTCCTTTATAGGATTTATGAGCGGATATTTGAAAACAAGTTGGTGATATAGCGATATAATGAAGAGGTGGGTGAACCCCACAAACCATGATGGATAAAAACACTCTTTAGACTCTTCTTATGAGACATAATTGCAGCAAATATGATCCCCTTATCACTTTAGTACTTTAGCTAAATATAGTGTTTCACAAATAAAACTAGGCAACTATTTTGGTTCCTTCATTTTCACGAGAAGTAGAAAAATTTGAAGCAACCTTTCATCTTTGAACATTATACATAGTTGAAGTACTACCTCACGAGGGATATATCATCAATGTCGATTTATATTGTAGTAGCAGCAATGTGAGTTAGTAATTTATGGAATAAGAGTGTAATCTTTCTCAAAGACAATATATGGATTTTGCGCACCACCTCGATCTCGTTGTTCTGTTTTGGTGCGTTGGTTAATTCGGATTTCCTTTAATATGAAGTAAGGTGGAATAAGAGTATTTCTTGGCAAATAAGGTAAGGATTTTCCTCTCCTTGGTATTTTTAAATTCGTCTAGGTCATGACTAAATTGTGGAATGAGAATTATGGAATTAATAGCGAAAAATCGCATTTTGACATTGTTGTTATTGTGTCGGCTATTCGGTAATATTTGAAGTTGTGTTGTGACTGGAAATCATTGGAGTAACTTGGATATATAGTTGTAGTTGTCATTGATATGTTTTTGAAGGAAAGAAATATTGTAGAAATATATTTGATAATCGTAGTCGAGCTTGTCGCTTGTTGTATCATAGTTTAGGTTATAAAACTTGTCGTGGAAGTTGATAGTTGTGTTGTTGTATTACCTTTCCTATGGTAGGCTTGAGGGAATGATAAGAACAGGGGAAATCATATCCATTTCATTGTAGGATAGGTTATCTTTCGTTATGCGACTATGAGAATTGTTCGTATGGTTGACAATAGTATTATTCTTGTTATTACATAGATCGTGAAATGGATACGAGTTGAGCTCTTGAGCCAGTGGGTTAAAACTAGGTATGTTAAGGCTATCCCTTCTTTTCTTTTGGCATGATCCACACGATATAAACGAAACGTGCAAACACACAACTTTCATAAATACCTCTATTCATAGAAGCACTAGGGGTGCATATGTTCTTGATTTCCCATATGTCTTATTATTATATCATCTGTTCATAGGTCTCATAAAATACGTAAGTTGATAAAGTTTATTTCATGATATTAATCGAAGACATAATGATTTTATGGCATTCCGAGAGATCTTATTGACTTACTTCTCATGCATTGCATTCATTTATACATGTGTATTGACCCATGACTAGATGGCTTTATATACGCGTATATTATATGTATATGGGGTATGGAGAAAGGTTACGACGTTATATACGTATCACCACCTGATCAGTTGGTATACGTTGATGATTTCACCCATAGAGGTCGAGTTGATATGATGGGATACCCTCAGAGGCTTGATGATATTATGTACGCATATACATATGCATGATGTGAAATTTATACATATATGCATGACATTATAAATATTTCATGATTTATAGATCTATCCGGACTTACAGGCTGAGTCCTTTATTCCATGTATCTTTCATGTCCTTTATATACTGATTTATATGCCTTACATACTCAATACATTATTCGTACTGACGTCTTTTTATTACGGACACTACATTCTTGCCTACAGGTATAGATAATCAATTTGACGAGCCCTCATAGTAGAAGAGGTTAGCATTCAACGAAGGATCGGTAAGACTCCACTTCATTCGGAGTGCAGCCAAAGTTTTAAGTCATCGTGTCAAAGTTTTTTTACAGACTTATGGATAGGCCGGGTCCCTGTCCCGACCATGTTTTGATGTCAAATACTCTCAGAGGCTTTGTAGACACAGGTTCGTCATTTATAATATGTCAGAGTCCTTGACGACCCATATGTATTCATTTTTTAAGTACGATGGTTCGTTGATACAACGTTTGCTCACTTATAGTTATACATTACGAGTAGTGGCCATGTTGGTCCATGATAGTTGCAGAAGAAAAAAGACGAGTTATAAAGTGGTTCGTTTGGGCAAGTATGGTACCGGGTGCTATCCACTCCTCCGCAGGTTTGGGGTGTGACACGGATCATCTGAGTCTACAATATTTGTTCAAGAAAAAGGATCTCAACTTGAGGTAGAGGATATAGTTGGAGCTGTTGAAAGACTATGGTATCACCATTTTGTATCATCCCGGAAAAGCCAATGTGGTGGACGATGCCTTGAGTAGAAAGGTTGTGAGTATGGATAGCCTTACGTATATTCCGGTTGGTGAAAGACTGCTAGCATTAGATGTTCAGTCCTTGGCCAATCAGTTCGTGAGATTAGATGTTTCGGAGCCAAGTCATGTTCTAGCTTACACGGTATATCGGTCTTCTTTGTATGATCTCATCAGAGAGCGTCAATATGACGACCCCCATTTTTTTGTCCTTAAGGACACGGTGCGACACGGTGGTGGAAAGAAGGTTACTATCGGAGATGATGGGGCTTTATGGATACAAAGTTGGATTTGTGTGCCCAATGTGGATGGGCTTTGTGAGTTGATTCTTGAGGAGGACCACAGTTCGCGGTATTCCATTCATTTCGGGTGTCATCAAGATATATCAGGATTTGCGGCGGTAGAGAAGAATGAAGAAGGATATAGTTGCATATGTGGCTCGGTGTTAGAATTTTCATCAAGTATGAGCATCAGAAGCTTGATATTCCCGAGTAGAAGTGGGAGCGTATTACCATAGATTTTGTTGTTGGTCTCCCACAAACTTCAAATAAATTTGACGTAGTATGGCTCATTATGGACAGGTTGACCAAGTCGGCACGTTTTATTCCAATAGCAGTTACCTATTATTTAGAGCGGTTGGCTGAGATCTATATCCGCGAGATCGTTCATCTTCATGGTGTGCCGGTGTCCATTATTTTTGATTGGGGTACACAGTTCACATCACACTTTTGGAGGGTCGTACAACATGAGTTAGGCACAAGGGTTGCGTTGAGTACAACATTCCACCCCCAGACGGACGATCAGTCCGAGCGCAACATAGAAATATTGGAGGATATGCTTCGCGCCGCGTTATGGATTTTGATAGGGGGTTTCTCGAGATCTGTTATTGCCGCTTACAGAGTGTGCATACAAAAAAAAACTACTAATCGAGTATTTAGATGGCTCCCTATGAGGCATTATACGGGAGGCGGTGTTGTTCGCCAATTGATTGGTTTGATCGGGAAGAGGCTCTGTTGTTGGGTACTGACTTGGTTCAGGATGCCTTGGAAAAGGTCAAGATAATTCAGGATCGACTTCGCACAGCTCAGTCTAGGCAGAAGAGTTATACCAATCGTAGAGTTTGTGATGTTGCATTCATGGTTGGAGAGAGGGTTTTGTTTCGGGTTTCACCCATGAAGGCTGTTATGAGGTTTGGAAAGAAGGACAAGTTGAGCCCTAGGTATATCGGACCCTTTGATATTCTTGAGAGGGTTTGTGAGGTGACCTACAAGCTTGCATTTCCACCTAGCTTATTAGCAGTTCACCTGGTGTTCCATGTCTCCATGCTCTGGAAGTATCATGGTGATCCTTCCCATGTGTTAGATTTCAGCTCCGTCCAATTGGACAAGAATTTGACTTATGAGGAGGAGCTGTTGGCCATTCTAGCCTGATAGGTCCGGAAGTTGAGGTCTAATAATTATCCTTAAGTTAGAGTATAGTGGAGAGGTCAGTAAATTGAGGCATCCACGTGTGAGTCCGAGTACGACATGTGGAGTAGATACCCACACCTTTACACCAGTCCATGTACCTTTCTATGTCCGTTCGAGGGCAAACGTTTATTTTAGAGATGGAGAATGTGATGACCCGATAGGTCATATTGTGTTTTAGCCTTTATTTCTAAGTTTCGAGACATCGAATATATCCGTTTAGCATTACTCGATTTGCATGCGAAGTCTGTGTCTCTTTCTAAAAAATTTTCATGTGAAACATTGAAGAAAATGTGAATTTCAGCCTTGAAAATGATTTGAGTTGACTACGATCAACATTTTGTGTAAACGGACCCGTATCTTTGTTTTGACGGTCCCTGTGGGTTCGTATCGTGATTTGGGACTTGGGCGTATGCTCGGAATTAAATTCGAAAGTCCCTAACTTGACTTAACGTGATTTGTTGGAAACTAGTAATTTGAAGGTTTAAAGAATTTCTAAGTTTGACCTTAGGTTGACTTTGTTGCTACCGGGTTCGGATTTTGGTTTTGGAACTAGGTATAGATTAGTTTCCCTATTTATGACTTGTCTGCAAAATTTGGTGCAAAACGGAGTTGATTTGACGTGATTCAGGAGTCTAATTATAAATTTGAGAGTTCTTAAGTTTCTTTGAAAATTTCATACATTTTGATGTCCGATTCTTGGTTCTAGGTATTATTTTGGTGTTTTGATCACGCGAGTGAGTTCGTTTGATGTTGTGATACTTATGTGCATGTTTGGTTTGTAGCCCGAGGGGCTCGGGTGAGTTTCAGATGAATTCGGTTAAGGTTGGAATAGCTGGTGCACTTCTAGTGTTGGTGCTCTGCTGTAGATCTCGCATTTGCGAGGTCTGGATCGCAATTGCGAGCCTCGATTTTGAGAACAAGTGGTTGCATTTGCGAGCATGGTCTGAATTGGGTGGTTTCGCATTTGCGAGGATTATGTTCGCAGTTTCGAAATGTCAGTAATCACCATTGCGATCTCTGAGTCGCATTTGTGACTCAGTAGTCCTTGAGCTGTCTTCGCATTCTCGAAGAAATGATATGCATTTGCGAAGATTGGGAGTTCGCATTTGTGAACCAAATGTCGCATTTTTGACTTCTGTGTCCCTGAGACATGTTTCGCGTTTGCGACCCATGTCTTGCATTTGCGATGTACGCAATTGCTAACAAGACATCGCAATTGCGACTTCCGTAGCTGGGTAAAAGAGGGGGAAAATGAGACTTAGCTCATTTCTCAACCCTAAACACCCTAGAGGCGATTTGTCAAGAGACCTTTCTTCCCAATTTTATTAGTAAGTGACTTTAATCCATTTCCTTTAAGTTACCCATTACATTTCATGAGATTTCAATATCAAATCTAGGATTTCCATAGTAGAAATTAGTGATTTGGGTAGAAATGAGGATTTTTGTAAAACTGAGATTTAGACAGCGAATTGGGGTCGAATTTCAAAACAATCACATAACCGGGCTCAGGGGTGAATGGATAATTGGTTTTTGGTCCGAATATCGGGTTTTGACCAAGCAAGCCCCGGGTTGACTTTTTTTGACTTTTTCAAAAGCTTTAAAGATTGAATCTTTTTCACTCGTAGGTAGTTTCTAAAGCTTATTTTGAATTATTTGAACTATATTTGCTTAGATTCGATTGGTTTGGAGGCTAATTCTAGAGGAAAAACCCTGATTGGGCTTTGATTTGATTGTGGAGTGAGGTAAGTATCGTGATTAACCTTGACTTGAGGGATTATGACTTGTTAGTCTATTTGCTACGTGTTTTATGTGTGGTAATAACGTATATGTGAGGTGACGAGTAGTTATACGTTGCTATTGGGTTAAAGCATGTGGGTGGAACTTGGTTCTTTATATTTTATTGCTTTGCTAATTATGATATCCATGCTTAGGTTAGTTTTTTAATTCTTTGATTATTCGTTTCGTAATTATTGCTTATTTCATAGTTGTTGAATATTTCTGGAAGTTGAAGTTAGTTAAGTATCATGGTACCATATTTAACGTTAAATTTATTACCCGCAATTTTTTATTACTCAAATTCATATTATCATTAATACATGGTGAGGAATAGAATAAAAGCACGAAGGGTGATGCCGTACCATTTCATTTACATTATCATGATTGCATGGCGAGGAATAGATTAAAGGCATGAAGGATGATACCGTGCCATTTCATTCATATTATTACTACATGGTGAGGATGAGGTTAAAAGCACAAAGGGTGATGTTGTGTCATTTTATTCATATTATTGCATGGTGAGGACGAGAGTAAAAGCACGAAGGGTGATGTCGTGCCATTTTCATATCATTGGTTTATCTGATTTCATCGGTTGATGATTTACTTGGCTATTTCGTGATTCCATACCTATCGCAACTGTTAAATTTACCCCTTTTTGCATCTCCTCTCCCAATTTGTACGTTATCATTCTTTGTTATTGTTGCTGCTTTATATACACGTGTACATGTTTTTCTACGTAGGTGTCTTGTCATAGACTCGTCACTACCTCTTCGAGGTTAGGCTCGATACTTACAGAGTACATTGGGTCGGTTGTACTCATACTAGACTTATGCACTTCCTGTACAAATACTGGTATTGGTCCCAGCGGTGTGTGAGGTATGTCAGCTAGGGTCATTGCATACGGAGACTCGAGGTAGATCTGCTAGCATATGCAGACCTTTAAGTCCTCTTCTTTCCCCCACTTTTACTATTCATTTCCTTCGAACTAGTTGTATTTATTGTTGACTTTGCTTCTAGACTTCTAGTTGCTCGTGTAGTCGTGACTCCGGATATCTGGGAGTAGATATTATCACGTGATTTATATATGTACCGTGTTAGACTGGGTTTCTATTTCTCGTTGTGTATAACCATTGTGTTTTTAAATGTTAAAATTTGGTTATTTATTTATCTCACGCCGGCTTGCCTAACAAGTAGATGTTAGGCACCATCACGACTCCGAGGTTGGGATTTCGGGTCGTGACTAATTGAATCTTTGGGGAGAGAGTTTGGAGGTATTAGATTGGGAGATGAGGTATCAGAAATGACACTCTAAATAAAATAATATAGACAGGTGTGGAAGTGGGGTCTATGCATGGAATTAGAAGAAGTGTTAGGTTGAGGGAAATGGAATGAGTAAGTCTTTGAGAGAAGTTCTATTGGAGCTTTTTAGTGTCATGTGACATTGCACATGGGTAGTTCTGTGTCACGACCTAAAACCAAACTAGTCGTGATGGCACCTAACCTAACCCTCTAGGTAAGCCAATTAACAACTTTTCAATTTAATGAGATTTATTGAGACAAATGAATGATAAAATAACTAAATCTTTATATATTTCCCAACGACTGGTAGTATAAATCATGAGCTTCTAAGATTTAGAATTTACAAAGCTGGTATGAAATAAAATACATCATCTGTTTGAAATATACACGAACAAATTAAAATTTCTAAAGCTACCAAGATCAAGAGGCAACTATGACGGAAACACAAGTACATTTTCAAATCCAGCTCCTGACATACACAACAACATCAATATCCAACATCTGCATGCAAGGTGCAGGAGTGTAGTATGAGTACAACCGACCCCATGTGCTCCATAAGTAACAAACCTAACCTTAGGTTGAAAGTAGTGACGAGCTGGGACAAAGAGTCAGAGTCCAACTCCAATAACCAATAACATTTCATAATAATATAATAACAATGGTACAAGAAATAAGTCATAGATATGATGCTCAGCTCATTCACAGTTATGGAAAATAGACATGCTTTTCAAGTATAATAGTAAATCCCAAATCTTTCGCCGGAAACACTAAAAATATGAGTAAGTTTGAAAACTGTGATTTTTCCTAAAAAACTTTCAACAACAGTTAAGAAGTCTCATTATCGGATGGCATGAAGAAAGTACATCTCTATGCCTATATGTCAATGTGTATGTGAAGTCATGAATGACACAATACCGTACAACATAAGGAAAATGCATCTCTATGCATGTATGTCAAGTGTTCATGTCGAATGCAACGCAACACAATGATAAAACCATATACATATTCTCAGAGTATCAATTCACTCAGTCCTCCCAGTCACTCAGTCCTCACAGTCAGTCAGTCCTCACAGCTACTCAATCCTCACAGTCACTCAACACTCACTCTCAGCACTCGCACTCGCACTCAGTAGGTACCTGCATTCACTGTGGGTGTGCAGACTTCGGAGGGGAAGATTCAGCCCAAGCGCTATAATAAGACAATCATAGCATAAATCAGCAGGCATGCATCCCAATCCCATAAATATCCTCACAATCAGGCCATCGACATCACTCAGCCATCAATCTTTCTAGTCTCTTGGCCTCACAAATCTCATGCCAATCGGCTCAAACAATGATAATATGATGTGAGACAAATAATAACGGAGACTGGGATATGATATGCAATGAATGTGTATGACTGAGTATGTAATTGCAATTTAAGAAAATAGCTCAACAGCAGAAATGACCTCAAAGGGTCCCAATAAGATAAGCATATAGTCCAAACATGGTTTCTAACATAGATCACAGCTCAATTACACTAGCACTTAGAAACCTTAACACCAAACACATAATACATATATTCGGGGTTCATACCCTCAATACCAAGTTTAGAAGTATTACTTACCTCGAACAAGCCAAATCCAATACTGAGCAAGCCAAACGATACTCCAAAAATGCCATCCAGCGCGTACAAACCTCTGAACGGCTAAAAACTAGTAAAAAACAACTCAAATACATCAAAAATGCCTAAGGAAACAATTCCAAACAATAAAGTTCGAATCTTTAATCAAAATCCAAAAGTCAACCAAAAAGTCAAACTCGGGACCGCACCTCGGAACCCAACAAAACTCACAAAATCTGACAACCAATTCAATTACGAGTTCAACCAAACAAGTTTCTTTCAAATCTGACTCTGTAACGATGTTCAAAACTCGAAAATTTACTCTATGAAACTTCAGACAAAAACTCCCAATTTCTCTCTTGAAATCCTCAATCGAATGCCAACAACGAAGATAGATTCATGAAATATAAATAAAAAATGAGTAGAGAACAATTATCCCAATCCACATGGTGAAAATTGCTGCAAAAAGCGTCTTAATCCGAGCTCCATAGCTCGAAATATGCAAAAATCGTCAAAACCTCCGAAGTAGAGTAATTTATATTCACTCAATAGAAATACCCTATGCGATCGCGGGACATTCTTCGCAATCGCGAAGAAAAAACTCAGCAACATCCAAAATACCCTACGCATTCACGAAACATCACATGCGAACGCGATGAACACATGTACCTGTACTATGCGATGGCGAGAAGATCAATGTGAACGCGAAGAAGAATCTTCTGCCCCTAACTTCTCAACTCATCACCGCTCGAACGCGAGATGACTCATGCGAACGCGATGCTCGAGCCTCCAGAGGTACTCGAGCACGATACCACTGTCACGAACGCAATGAAGGAAACAGACCAAATCCTCTAATACACTATGCGATCGCGTCCCAGCCTTCACGATCGCGAATAAGGCCTGAGATACTAGAAAACCAGCAACCACATACGAATGCAAAATGGTCCGAAACACGTCACTCACTCACCCATGCCCCTCGGGACCCCGTACAGACATACCAACAAGTCCCATAACCTAACACGGACCTACTCGAGGCCTCATATCACACATAACAGAATCAAAATGACAAATCGCACCTCCAATCAAACTTAATAAACTTTGAATCTTTCCACTTCCAAAACTCGTACCGAAACATATCAAATCAACCCGGAACGAACTCAAATTTTGCACACAAGTCCCAAATAACATAAAGAAGCTATTCAAATTACCAGAAACCACAATCCAAATCCGATATCCTCAAGGTCAACTTTCGGTCAAATTTATGAACATTCCAAACTTTCAAATTTTCAACTTTCGCCAATTAGTGCCGAAACCTTCTAGAAATATCCAACTGCAAATCCGGGTACACGCCCAAGTCCAAAATAACCATCCGGACCTAAAGAAACTATTGAAACTCCAATCCGAGGTCAAATACTAAAAAGATAAATTTGATTAACTCTTCCAACTTTAAGCTTAAATCATAAAATTCATTCTCCCAAATCAATTCCGAATAACCTAAAAACCAAAACCAATGATACACATAAGTTATAATACATCATACGAAGCTAATCGAGACTCCAAATAGCAGAACGGGGTGCCAGTGCTCAAAACGACTCGTAGGGCCGTTAAACATATGTTCGTCATCGAACGTGCCAAGAGTCGTTCCCAAGCCATCAAATCGCCATGTAACCTTACCGTGCACATCCCCGGGGGTGATCCCACGTTGCACTATTCCATATAGGCACGATAACACAACATAACTGAAGATCATCACCCCAACCTTAGTCTGTAAACCTCAGAATCCAATTTCCAACATCCAAAATTTCCTACAAGACCCGAATCTCACATTTATACATTATATAAGTCTGAACAAGCTATATCGAGCTATAATTTAACCCAAGCTGTAATCACATGATATACCACATAACTCAAATTCTCATAGCAATAACTTCCTGATCAAAGTAGCTACTCAAAACAAACCAGATTTCGGTAATAAACCTCATATCAAACAAACCATCATTCAAAACCTTTGCACATTGTCGATGATGAAAGAAACACGCAGAAACTCATAACTGCTCATCAGATCAACAAGTCACGGAGCTTCCTCTCCTTCGACAAAAATTTTATCAAATTTCTAAGCCGATCAACGACATTAACCTTCCAAATATACAACAATCAAATCCGATAACACCCATTCTAGGTCCGACGACCTCATCTTATCAAATACAGCCGCCCTACTAACTTGCCACATCAATACAATGTTAAGCCACAAACCGTGCAATCCGTGCACCAATACCCAACAATTCAAGTGTACTCAAACATGGAAAATGAGTCAAAAGAGAGAACCGTACCGCAAGTTCAACAAGTACCACCACAACGCAATGCTAAGAACCCGTCACACACCGTAGAACCAAAATACATGAATCCAACACAAAGGATCATATCCCAACATAACTTCATTGCAGTGCGCGACCCTATCCAAACACCGGCCAATACGAAATACCTCAAGCCACAATACTCAAAATCAACAATCACACGCTATTCGACATCAAGTACACGAAGTGCATGACAATAACCATGGAGAAGCAATAACACAATATACCACAGTCCGGAAAGACCATAACCAAGGCGCAATCAATCATTCCACACCCCAATCACCATCTCGCTTGAATTTTGCTACAAGGCCCAAACAGAACAACACTGTGTGTGCACATAAACCACGAATCACATCCCCTCGTAGCATAAAAGAGGAATGCATAGAACATATCAGAACATGAACAAGCTCAACTCTAACCGAATTACTCACCCCTCAACACTAACCGTGTCGAGTCAACAAATCTGACCCGGTGTAGAATACACATCCTCATTGGGCCTACCAATGGATCCCCAAATCAACTCCGGTCATCCCCAGATAAATAAATAACGCTCCAAAAGTCCACAATGACCTAACTATAACACATACTACTAGATGGCTAACATTGGCCCCATCTTCATAGTCCACAACCACGAAACAATCTTCTTCTGAGAACCCCCAATATCCAAATCCATAGAACACACGAATCACCATAACCGATACTAACTCCACCACTCAAATATCGACACATCTCTCATACACAATCATACCACGAGGAATACCTCTATAATTCTTCCGTACAACATAGAAAAAATTTGAATATCAACAGTCGATCAACCAGGTGAGTACTATAATATCAATGAAGCATCCGTAAGTCAAAACACAATGCACCTTCTGAAATGCGCACCCTTCTCAGGCAACACCAAGTAGTTATAGCATTCATCGAAACATCGAAAACAATCCATGCCATCTAAGAATTCATATCTTTCCCTTCAAAACTGAATTGTGACCTTGCACAAGCAAATCTCAACCCCACATAACACACCACATCTATCATGCCATCATTTGAAAGGCACGAGAATCTCATTAACATCTCTGAGTCACAAGCAAAATACATACCCGATCAGTCAAAAATATCTCACTTGACCACATCCAGGAGAAAATTATAACACGCAACATACCCCTCATACTTGTAGATAATATCCATCTCAATTGTGGCAGAAATCACCGAGAACACTTCGAAGCCCATTTGCACATAACCAAGCCATCATAACCGAATCTCTCTAGCTCAACCAAGCCACGCAGGTCACCAAACCCAAGAGTATTTACACAAAATACCTGTAGAGACTCACCACATCATAAGTACCCAAAGAACCAATCATATCCATTATCGTGCTGATCCAACCTGCTACCAAGCTATCCTATTTCTCCGAGTTCCTTCCGAATTACCCTCAAGGTGACACTTATCCTTGCCAAAACATCATGATTCTTAACCAAAACTCACCACACAAGACCCTAGCATAAAACCACACTACCTTAAGGCCCATAAGCCATTGTATTCCCCCTTAGAACCCCAAAGTACCACAATCGAGACACCCACTCTGAAGAGACCTCATGTGAACCTAAAATTGTTTCCTTTACCTTCCTGATACTAAAATAAAGAATCCATAGTGATACATAAATACCGCGAGTCTCGACACCATCTAATGCAAATCTCAGATTCTAGCCATATACAAATCCGCAAAATTCTCAATTGCTACATATAAATCATGAATCCATTAGAACCTTCTCGAGAGTCATTCACTCTGCTCAAATCTCAATTACACCGACTAAATGGGCCGAACGACCGGTGCCCCATTAGCACGACTACACCCGAAGAAGTAACCCCGCCTTAACGCAACCGAGCAAATTCCTACTCCATGCGCACTATATCTTTCACAATAACAACTCAATCATTCCATGATTCCCATATACCCATAAAGTGTAACATAACCCATATCCATAAATTTCTTTACTCGAGTCATCCTCGATCTTAACCCCTGCAAGTCATAACCGATTCACAAGTATGCCTCAAACTGAAACTAGTACAACACATAACCATGCATTCAAATCATTGATAGTAGACTCCCCCACTTGGCTCAAAGTCATAAAATAAAACACTCGATAACTCATAATACCCATACTCTATTACTGACATGACCCCACATCGAAATTCAATTCAATCCTTCATAAGCTCATGTAACACAAACCATCTAATACTTCAAATCATTTGCAAATTTTGCATTCATCCTCGTAATAGTCAATCCAACTTCCTCAAGCGATCCAAACTCAAGTTGCAATACATATAATCCACTGGTAAGAGAAAACTCTCCACAAAAATAAAATAGGGATCACACAATCCTCAGGACACCCCGCAGGAAATAACCCACCTTCTTAGCCTCAACTGGAAGCTTTTACGTCCTACCAGGGCCATAACCACGAAGCATTCACTAAATCTTCCCAAGTCTAAGACATCAACAGAACATAAGAATATACTTCACCCCACGAATGAACAACATGAAAGATTCCTAATACGATTATAACTAGAGACTATGCAACACATCAGGACAGATATCAGGCACCCAATAGTCCTTTTTACATCCCAAGCAAACTCTTCTCGCCACATTCAGACCATCTGAACACATCCCATAGTCACATCATACTCAACATATAGCCATCCAACCACTCATAGGGACACTACCGGACATATAAGTCACAAAGAACATGCTCACACCATCGAAACCACCGTGCTCCATCTATAGTCAAAACCTGGCCTCAAGTCCTCCAAACTGTCCCATCATCAACACACAAAAACCACATCTCGTACCTCATCCATGGAGTCACAAGCCGTCGATGCACAGTTGATACCGAGCGCTCACGTACATATACGAGTGAGTGGAAGGAAATTCAAAGCAATACGCTTCAAGCTAAATAAATTTTGCACGATAAAGAAAGAAGGATGGGAAGTTTATCCTAAATTCCCTATAGCCTCTCGATGGACGTCATCATACCGACCCGCAAGACTTTACTAGACATTTGCTCATGACTCGTAGAACCTATGAACCTAGAGCTATGATACCAACTTGTCACGACCTAAAATCGAACTAGTCGTGATGGCACTTAACCTAACCCGCTAGGTAAGCTAATTAACAACTATCCAATTTAATGAGATTTATTGAGACAAATGAATGATAAAATAACTTAACCTTTATACATTTCCCAAGGATTGGTAGTACAAATCATGAGCTTTTAAGATTTAGAATTTGCAGAGCTGGTATGAAATAAAATACATCATCTATTTGAGATAAACACGAACAGATTAAAAATTCTAAGGCTACCAAGATCAAGAGGCAACTATGACTGGAACACAAGTATATCTTCAAATCCAATTCCCGCTATACACAACAACATCAATATCCAACATCTGCACACAAGGTGCGGAAGTGTAGTATAAGTACAACCTGTCCCATGTACTCAATAAGTAACAAACCTAACCTTAGGTTGAAAGTAGTGACGAGCTGGGACAAAGGGTCAGAGTCCAACTCCAATAACCAGCAACATTTCATAATACTATAATAACAATGGTACAAGAGATTACTCAGAGATATGATGTTCAACTCGTTCACATTTATGAAAAATAGGCATGCTTTTCAAGTATAATAGTAAATCCCAAATCTTTCACCGAAAACACCAAAAATATGAGTAAGTTTGAAAACTGTGATTTTTCCCGAAAAATTTTCAACAATATTTAAGAAGTCTCATTATCGGATGGCATGAGTAAAGTACATCTCTATGCCTACATGTCAATGTGTATGTGAAGTCATCAATGTCGTAATACCATACAACATGAGCAAAATGCATCTCTATGCTTGTATGTCAAGTGTGCATGTCGAATACAATGCAACACAATGATAAAACCATATGCATACTCTCAGAGTATCAATTCACTCAGTCCTCCTAGTCACTCAGTCCTCACAGTCACTCAGCACTCGCTCTCAGCACTCGCACTCGCACTCAGTAGGTACCTGCGCTCACTATGGGTGTGCAGACTCCGGAGGGAAAGATTCAGCCCAAGCGCTATAATAAGCCAATCATGGCATAGATCAGCAGGCGTGCAACCCGATCCCATAAATATCCTCATAATCAGGCCCTCATCATCACTTAGTCATCAATCTCTCTAGTCTCTCGGCCTCACAAATCTCATACCAATCGGCCCAAACAATGATAATATGATGTGAGACAAATGATAACGGAGACTGAGATATGATATGCAATGAATGAGAATGTAATTGCAATTTTACCAAATAGATCAACAACAGAAATGACCTCAGTGGGTCTCAATAAGATAAGCATATAGCCCAAACATGGTTTCTAACATGGATCACACCTCAATTACACTAGCACGTAGAAATCTCATGGATAAAGACAAGATTAGGTAACTACACAGTACCACAGAAACAAGTGAGTCATAATTTACACGGTGTACGCCCACACGCCCGTCACCTAACATGTGCGTCACCTCAACACCAAACACATAACACGTATATTCAGGGTTCATACCCTCATCCCCAAGTTTAGAAGTGTTACTTACCTCAAACAAGTCAAATCCAATATCGAGCAAGCCAAATGATACAACAAAAATGCCATCCTGTGCGTACCGACCTCCGAACGACTCAAAGCTAGCCAAAATCAACTCAAATACATCAAATAATACAACAACAACAACAACGACCCAGTATAGTCCCACAAGTGGGGTCTGGGGAGGATAGTGCATACGCAGACCTTATCTCTATCCCGATGGGGTAGAGAGGCTGTTTCCAAAAGACCCTCGGCTCAAGAAGACGAAAAGACGAAAAGAGACAATATATCAATACCATCAATAAAAACCATGTAAATAATCATGACATCACAAGAACCAGTGAATAAATGGAAAGCATGAATAATAACCAGTAAATAACGGAAGAGTAGTGAAAACACAACACTGACCACTAGCAATCTAAGACTAAATCCTATCAGCCTAGCCTCACACTGGTAGACTAAATGAACTCAATTACCTCCTAACCTACAACCTTAATGCTCGACCTCCACAACTTCCTATCGAGTGCCATGTCCTCGGAGATCCGAAGCCTCGCCATATCCCGCCTGATCACCTATCCCCAATACTTCTTAGGCCGCCCTCTGCCTCTCCTCGTACCCACTAATGCCAACCGCTCGCACCTCCTTGCCGGGGCATCCAAGCTCCTCCTCTGAACATGCCCGAACCATCTAAGCCTCGCTTCCCATATCTTGTCATCAATGGGAGCCACACCCACCTTCTCCCGAATATCTTCATTCCTAATCTTATCTATCCTAGTGTGCCCGCACATCCACCTCAACATCCTCATTTCTGCTACTCTCATTTTCTGGATATTTGAGTTCTTAACTGGCCAACACTCAGCCCCATACATCGTGGCCTACCTAACCACCGTTCTATAAAACTTACCTTTGAGTAGCGGAGGCACTTTCTTGTCACACATGGCTCCAGATGATAACCTCCATTTCATCCACCCCACCCCAATACTGTGTGTGGCATCCTCGTCGATCTCCCCATCCCCCTGGATAATCGACCCGAGGTACTTGAAACTACTTCTCTTGGGAATGACCTGTGATCCAAGCTTGAATAATACTTGAGGAAATAATTCCAAATGGTAAAGGTCGAATCCTTAATCAAAAGCCCAAAGTCAACCAAAACGTCAAACCCAAGCTCGCGCCTCTAAACCTGACAAAACTCACAAAATCTGATAACCCATTCAATTACGAGTTCAACCATACAAGTTTCTTTTAAATCCAACTCCTAATCGATGTTCAAAACTTGAAAATTCACTCTATGAAACTTTAGACAAACCCCCCAAATTTCTCTATTGAAATCCTCAATCAAATGCCAAAAACGAAGATATATTCATGAAATATAATAAAAAATATAGATTCATGAAATGTAATAAAAAATGAGTAGAGAACACTAACCCCAATCCACATGGTAATAAGCCCTTCAAAAACCGTCTTAATTCGAGCTCCATAGCTCCAAATATGCAAAAATCGCAGAAACCTCCGAAGTAGAGTACTTTATATTCACTAGATAGAAATACCCAACGCGATTGCGGGACATTCTTCGCGATCGCGAAGAACAAACTCACCAGCCTCCAAAATACCATACGTGTTTGCGAAAGATCACATGCGAACGCGATGAACACATGTACATGCACTGGGCGATCGCGACAAGATCAATGCAAACACGAAGAAGAATCTTCTGCCCCTAGCTTCTCAAATCATCACTACGCGAACGTGGGTTGACTCATGCGAACGTGCTGCTCGAGCCTCCAAAGATACGCGAACGTGATACTACTGTCGCGAATGCGATGAAGGAAAAAGACCAGCTCCTCTAATACACTACGCAATCGCGTCCCAACCTTCGGGATCGCGAATAAGGCCTGAGATACTAGAAAACTAACAACCACATAAGAGTGCAAAATAGTCTGAAACACATCCGCAACTCACCCGAGCCCCTCGAGACTCCGTTCGAATATACCAACAAGTCCCATAACCTAACACGGACCTACTCAAGGCCTCAATTCACGCATAACATCATCGAAATGACGAATCACACCTCCAATCAAACTTAATGAACTTTGAATCTTTCAACTTCCAAAACTCGTGCCGAAACATATCAAATCAACCCGAAACGAACTCAAATTTTTCACACAAGTCCAAAATGACATAACAAAGCTATTCACATTCCCGGAACCACAATCCGAATCTGATATCCTCAAGACCAACTCTCGGTCAAACTTATGAACTTTCCAAACCTTCAAATTTTCAACTTTCGCCAATTAGTGCCAAAACTTTCTAGAAATATCCAAATGCAAATCCAGGAACATGCCCGAGTGCAAAATCACCATCCAGACCTAACAAAACCATCGAAATTCTAATTCGAGGTCAAATACAAAAAGTCAAACTTGATCAACTCTTCCAACTTTAAGCTT
>AWOL01S0058656.1:0-11854 GCA_000715115.1 Nicotiana otophora | reverse complement strand
AGCCTTCTCCCGAAGTACTACTCGCCTATTCTAGCTAATCTAACGCCTATATTCCTATGGAATTAGAATTAACAAGAACACATTAATAATTCCTGTATAGTAACCAAGCAAGGATATTAGGTGTATTCCTATCCTAACCACAAATTCACCCCCCTCAGAGTTACGATCTTTCTCTACTCAATCTTATATGCAATTTAGAATTTCTTCTCCCGAGTTCAATCCTAGATTCGTAGATAGTATTCAATTGGTGATTAAGCAATCAAATAATTAAGCGCAAGATTGAATAAATAAACCAATATGGTTAAATAGTAAGAACAATATAAACATCAAACTACAACGTTCATGTAGCACCCAACAACTCTAGAACTAATAAACTATGAGATTAAAGGAAGAGAAGAGAAGAAAAACTAGTTGAAAGCCTCCTCCAAGCGTGGTGTGTGTTCCTCCACGTGCATTCTTGCCTCTGGTCGCAAAACACTAAAAATGGTGTTTAATGACTATTTATATGTATAGGGGAAAAACCTAGACGAAAATAACTAAGTCCAAAACCAAATAGGAGACAAAATAGGCTTGAAACCGGGAACACGCGTCGCCTCGCGACAAACCTCATGGCGCAAGCTTTATAGCGAGAAAAATGCCTCGCCTCGCCTGCTCTAACATGAGCTACAAGGCTCGCTTCGCCTGACTTCATTCTGCTTCATTTCACTTCAATTTGCTTTTCTTAACTTTTGCATTTCACGTTTTCTCTTCTTTCTTTGCCTAACTTTTCCAAATTCACGTTTTTGTTTTCCTTTCCAAAATCCTTTGCATTATTCTTTTTTTTGTCTTCTTTTATTTTGTTTTCAATCATTGCACAATAATATAACATAATATTTTCCANAAAACTTAAATATATAAAAAGTAAAAATCTAATCTAGTAAAATAGTTAATTTCTAAATCCCCCGCAACGACGCCAAAAACTCGTTGCTCCCAAATGCACACGCAAGTATATGTGGTCGACAAGTTATATAGGATTGTACGTACAGATATCGTACCCATATAGACTTGTGATTAACTATCAACTAAATTAAACCAAACAATTAATCTATTCCTGCAAATTCTAACGTATGAATATTTAACTAAAATTAATCTAGAGTAACAAATTAAGAGATTAAAGAAAATAACGACAAGCTTAAAGATGAATTCAATGTGAGTGAATATTCTAGAGCTATGGGTTAGCTAATAATCCCGTTGAGTTTTCCATTTAAATCATCTAATTACTTTATCTGGTTTATTGGTGGACATGGTTAATATTTCTCGTAGCCTTCTCCCGAAGTACTACTCGCCTATTCTAGCTAATCTAACGCCTATATTCCTATGGAATTAGAATTAACAAGAACACATTAATAATTCCTGTATAGTAACCAAGCAAGGATATTAGGTGTATTCCTATCCTAACCACAAATTCACCCCCCTCAGAGTTACGATCTTGCTCTACTCAATCTTATATGCAATTTAGAATTTCTTCTCCCGAGTTCAATCCTAGATTCGTAGATAGTATTCAATTGGTGATTAAGCAATCAAATAATTAAGCGCAAGATTGAATAAATAAACCAATATGATTAAATAGTAAGAACAATATAAACTTCAAACTACAACGTTCATGTAGCACCCAACAACTCTAGAAATAATAAACTATGAGATTAAAGGAAGAGAAGAGAAGAAAAACTAGTTGAAAGCCTCCTCCAAGCGTGGTGTGTGTTCCTCCACGTGCATTCTTGCCTCCGGTCGCAAAACTCTAAAAATGGTGTTTAATGACTATTTATATGTATAGGGAAAAGACCTAGACGAAAATAACTAAGTCCAAAACCAAATAAGAGACAAAATAGGCTTGAAACTGGGAACACGCGTCGCCTCGCGACAAACCTCATGGCGCAAGCTTTATAGCGAGAAAAATGCCTCGCCTCGCCTGCTCTAACATGAGCTACAAGGCTCGCTTCGCCTGACTTCATTCTGCTTCATTTCACTTCAATTTGCTTTTCTTAACTTTTGCATTTCACGTTTTCTCTTCTTTCTTTGCCTAACTTTTCCAAATTCACGTTTTTCTTTTCCTTTCCAAAATCCTTTGCATTGTTCTTTTTTTGTCTTCTTTTATTTTGTTTTCAATCATTGCACAATAATATAACATAATATTTTCCGTCATCCAATAATCACAACCCAATCTTGTAGTGCATAAAATACACATAAAATCTCTACTTTGCTCCCAATTTCGTCTTTAACGTACTTACACATAAAATAAACTCAATTAAGCCCAAATATAGTATAGTTTAGCATTAAAGTCCCAAAATGTAAAATTAAGTAATGCATAAAGAATATTGAATTATAGCCAAACATGTAACGCATTAATAATTCCTCTATAGCATCCAAGCAAGGCGAAAAGGTATATTCCTATCCTGACCGCAAATCATCCCTCCCTCAGAGTTAAGATATTGCTCTACTCAATCTTATATGCAATCTAGAATTACCTCTCCCGAGTTCAATCCTAGATTCGTAGATAGTATTCAATTGGTGATAAAGCAATCAAATAATTAAGCGCAAGATTGAATAAATAAACTAATATTATAAAATAATTNACTCAATTAAGCCCAAATATAGTATAGTTTAGCATTAAAGTCCCAAAATGTAAAATTAAGTAATGCATAAAGAATATTGAATTATAGCCAAACATGTAACGCATTAATAATTCCTCTATAGCATCCAAGCAAGGCGAAAAGGTATATTCCTATCCTGACCGCAAATCATCCCTCCCTCAGAGTTAAGATATTGCTCTACTCAATCTTATATGCAATCTAGAATTACCTCTCCCGAGTTCAATCCTAGATTCGTAGATAGTATTCAATTGGTGATAAAGCAATCAAATAAATAAGCGCAGATTGAATAAATAAACCAGTATGATAAAATAATCAGAACAATTCAAGCTTCAAACTACAATGTTCATGTAGCACCCAAAACTCTAGAACTAATGAACTATGAGATTAAAAGAAAAGAAGAGAATAAAAACTAGTTAGAAGCCTCCTCAAAGCGTGATGTTCTTGCCTCCTTCGTAGAGTTGAGGTTCTTCTTGGAAATTGGCCATTATTCATCCATTCTAACCTGGAGTCTTTTGATCGCTATGGTATCATGAACTTGTTGCTCGGATACTTGCCTCATCATGTCCTACTGCTCGGGTGCCACTTGCCTCATCATGTCCTGTTGCTCGGCTGCCACTTGCCTCATCATGTCCATAATACGTGCAACCCGTTCCATATCCTCCACTTCCTTGCTACTATCAAACTCATAGACATTATTAGAAATATTATAATAAGAGCTCCGAGGATAACAAGAATTAGGACAACCATCCCAGTGGCCACCTTGAGAACCACACACACTACAAAAATTCCACACATAAGATTGAGATGCACAGTTTTGCCACAAGGGTGGTCCTCCACAATATGGGCAATGATCACCATAATAAGAATAACCAATATTTGACCAATTATCATTCCAAGATGCTACATCAACAAAGATAGTAAATATTAAACTAAGATAAAAATTTAAAAAATTGGAATAGACAAAGAGTTAAAATCTACTCTAGTAGACTAGTTAATTTCTAAGTCCCCAGCAATGGCGCCANTGTTGCTCCCAAACGCACATGCAAGTATACATGATCGACAAGTAATATAGGATTGTAAGTCCAGATATCGTATCCACAGGGACTTGTGATTAACTATCAACTAATTTAAACCAAACAATTAATCTATTCAAGAAAATCCTAACGTATGAATATTTAACTAAAATTAATCTAGAGTAACAAATTAAGAGATTAAAAAAAATAATGACAAGCTTAAAGACGAATTCAATATGAGTAAATATTCTAGATTTATGGGTTAGCTAACAATCTCGTTGAGTTTTCCACTTAAATTGTCTAATTAATTTATCTGGTTTATTGGTTGACAGGGTTAATAATGCTTGTAACCTTCTCCCAAAGTAATACTCGCCTATTCAAGCTAATCTAACGCCTATATTCCTATGGAATTAGAATTAACAAGAACGCATTAACAATTCCTATGGAATTAGTATAGTTTATCATTAAAGCCCCAAAATGTAAGATAAGTAATGCCCTAAAAATATGTAATTATAGCCAAATATCAGCCGTTCTGAGTATTATAGCCCTGATCCCCTAATTATTGCCTCCTCTATGATATATAGTGGTTATTTGTAATTCCGGGGTGTTTGGTTTTGGTTTCGGGTGAGTTTCGGAGTGAAATTGGACACTTAGTCCCTAAGTTGGAGGCTTAAGTTGAAACTGTTGACTGTAGTATAACTTTTGTGTAGATGAATTGGTAATGGAGTTTTGACGGTTCCAATAGCTTCAGGGAGGTTTTTGTTTGATTTGGACCTTTNGGGTGTTTGGTTTTGGTTTCGGGTGAGTGTCGGAGTGAAATGGGACACTTAGTCCCTAAGTTGGAGGCTTAAGTTGAAACTATTGACTGTAGTATAACTTTTGTGTAGATGAATTGGGAATGGAGTTTTGATGGTTCCAATAGCTTCGGGGAGGTTTTTGTTTGATTTGGCCCTTTTGGTTCTTAGTCTAGAATCTTAAGTTATAAATATTGATCATGATTTGACTTTTATGTAACCTTGGAGCAGTTTTTTGATGGTTCCAATAGGTTCGTATATTTATTTTGGAATTAGGCGTGTGCCCGAAATTAAATTCGAAGATTCCTAGCCTAGTTTGGCTAGTTTTGCCGATTGTTGGCAATTTG
Organism: Nicotiana otophora; assembly: GCA_000715115.1. Taxonomy (NCBI): domain Eukaryota; kingdom Viridiplantae; phylum Streptophyta; class Magnoliopsida; order Solanales; family Solanaceae; genus Nicotiana; species Nicotiana otophora. Next base: position 7,070 of record AWOL01S0058656.1, on the reverse strand, counting down.
AAGGTTTTGAAATTTTTTAAGTTTTATTGTAGGTTGACTTTATTCCAATCAGGTTCGGATATTTGTTTTAGGAGTTGTGATAGGTTTATTTTATCATTTGGAACTTGTCTGCAAAATTTGGTGTCATTCAAGTTGGTTTGATAGGAATCAGACGCTTGGTAGTGACTCTAGTGATTCATGAGTTCATGGTGCAATTTCATACGTTTTGATGTCTGATTCATGGTTCCAAATTGTATTTCGGTGCTTTACTGGTGCGAGCGAGTTTGTTAGATATTTGTAGACTTGTATGGATAATTTGTGTAGGGCCCCAAGGGCTCAGGTGATTTTCGGACGTGTTTCAAATTGGATTGAGCTGGTGACAGGTTGGTGCTGTAGTTGATGCAACTGCAAATAGGGAAGGGGAGTGTCGTAGATGCAACGCCCTTATCGCATTTGCAAAGACCATATAGAGTTGGGTTTGGTCGTATTTGTGACCATTGTGTCACTTTTGCAAAGTAGGCTACCATTGCAATTGTGAAGCACTAATCACAATTGCGACATCTTAATGGACTATCAGGGTTTGCTTTTGCGATCCCTGTTTCACAATTGCGAGGGTTCGCAAATGTGAACCCAAGGCTACATTTGTGGATTTTGCACCTGAAGAAACCGGGACTTAGCTTCGTTTATCATATTTTAGAACCCTAAACTCGGTAAGAGGCGATATTTAGGAGGGATTTTCTTTTACAACAATTTGGCAAGTGGTCTTAGTCTATTTATATTTATTGCATGATTAGTTATGAGATTAAACCTCTAATCGAAGGAATTTAGTACAAGTGTTGAGGCATTTTGTATATGTTTTGAAAAATAAAAATTAGAGATTTGAGAGTCGAATCTGACTCGGATTTGAAACTAAAACACATATATGGACTCATTGGGTTATGTGTAGTCGAGACCTACCCTTTTACTCGTGTTTTGAATGAGCAAACCGGGGGTTAACTTGTAATGACCCGGTCGGTCGTTCTGAGTATTTTAGCCCCGATCCCCTGATTATTGCCTCCTCTATTTTATATAGTGGTTATTTGACTTTCCGGAATGTTTGGTTTTGGTTTCGAGTGAGTTTCAGAGTGAAATGGGACACTTAGTCCCTAAGTTGGGGGAAACCGTTGACTCTAGTTTGACTTTTGTGTAGATGACTCAGGAATGGAGTTTTGACGGTTCCAATAGCTTCGGGAAGGTTTTTGGTTGATTTGGCACTTTTGGTTCTTAGTCTAGAATCTTAGTTAGAAATATTGATCGAGATTTGACTTTTGTGAAAACGACCCTGGAGTGGTGTTTTGATGGTTCCAATAGGTTTGTATATTTATTTTGGAATTAGGCGTGTGCCCGAAAGTGAATTTGGAGATTCCTAGCCTAGTTTGGCTTGTTTTTCTGCATGTTGGCTGTTTGAAGGTTTTCAAATTTCTTAAGTTTTATTGTAGGTCGAATTTATTCCAATCAGGTTCGGATATTGGTTTTAGGACTTGGAATAGGTTCATTTTATCATTTGGAACTTGTCTGCAAAATTTGGTGTCATTCGAGTTAGTTTGATTGGAATCGGACGCTTGGTAGTGATTCTATTGATTCTTTAGTTCATGGTGCAATTTCATGGTTTTTGATATCTGATTCATTGCTCCGAATTGTATTTCGGTTCTTTGGTGGTGCGAGCGAGTTTGTAAGATATTTTTAGACTTGTATGGATAATTTGTGTAGGGCCCCAAGGGCTCAAGTGATTTTCGAACGTGTTTCAAATTGGATTGAGCTGGTGACGGGTTGGTGTTGTTGTTGTCGCAACTGCAAATAGGGAAGGGGAGGTCAAGATGTCGTAGATGCGACACCGTTATCGCATTTGCAAAGACCATATAGAGTTGGGTTTGGTCGTATTTGTGACCATTGTGTCACTTTTGCGAAGTAGGCTACCATCGCAATTGTGAAGCCTTAATCGCAATTGTGACATCTGAATGGGATATCGAGGTTTGCTTTTGCGATCCCTGTTTCACAATTGCGAGGGTTCGCAAATGTGAACCCAAGGCTGCATTTGTGGCTTTTGCACCTGAAGAAACCGTGACTTAGCTTCGTTTATCATATTTTAGAACCCTAGACTTGGTAAGAGGCGATATTTAGGAGGGATTTGCATTTACAACAATTTGATAAGTGGTCTTAGTCTATTTAAATTTATTGCATGATTATTTATGAGATTAAACCTCTAATTCAAGGAATTTAGTAGAAGTGTTGGGGGGTTTTGTATATGTTTTGAAAAATAAAAATTTGAGACTTTGAGAGTCGAATCCGACTCGGATTTGAAACTAAAACACATATATGGACTCATTGGGTTCTGTGTAGTCAAGATCTACCCTTTTACTCGTGTTTTGAATGAGCAAACCGGGGGTTAACCTGTAACGACCAGGTCGGCCGTTCTGAGTATTTTAGCCCTTGATCCCCTAATTATTTCCTCCTCTATGTTATATAGTGGTTATTTGTCTTTCTGGAATGTTTGGTTTTGGTTTCGGGTGAGTTTCAGAGTGAAATGGGACACTTAGTCCCTAAGTTGGAGGAAACAGTTGAATCTAGTTTGACTTTTGGGTAGATGACTCAGGACTGGAGTTTTGACAGTTCCAATAGCGCCGGGAAGGTTTTTGGTTGATTTGGCCCTTTTGGTTCTTAGTCTAGAATCTTAGTTAGAAACATTGATCGAGATTTGACTTTTGTGAAAACGACCGTGGAGTGGTTTTTTGATGGTTCCAATAGGTTCGTATATTTATTTTGAAATTAGGCGTGTGCCCGAAATTGAATTTGGAGATTCCTAGCCTACTTTGGCTTGTTTTTCCGAATGTTGGCTGTTTGAAGGTTTGGAAATTTCTTAAGTTTTATTGTAGGTCGAATTTATTCTAATCGGGTTCGGATTTTGGTTTTAGGACTTGGAATAGGTGCATTTTATCATTTGGAACTTGTCTACAAAATTTGGTGTCATTCGAGTTGGTTTGATTGGAATCGGACGCTTGGTAGTGTTTCTACTGATTCTTTAGTTCATTGTGCAATTTCATGCGTTTTGATATCCGATTCGTGGTTCCGAATTTTATTTTGGTTCTTTGATAGTGCGAGTGTGTTTGTAAGATATGTTTAGACTTGTATGGATAATTTGTGTAGGGCCACAAGGGCTCAAGTGATTTTCGGACGTGTTTCAAATTGGATTGAGCTGGTGACAGGTTGGTGTTGTTGTTGTCGCAACTGCAAATAAGGAAGGGGAGGTCAAGATGTCGTAGATGCAACGCCCTTATCGCATTCGCAAAGACCATATAGAGTTGGGTTTTGTCGTATTTTTGACCATTGTGTCATTTTTGCGAAGTAGGCTACCATCGCAATTGTGAAGCCTTAATCGCAATTGCGACATCTGAATGGGATATCGGGGTTTGCTTTTGCGATCCCTGTTTCACAATTGCGAGGGTTCGCAAATGTGAACCCAAGGCTGCATTTGTGGCTTTTGCACCTGAAGAAACCGGGACTTAGCTTCGTTTATCATATTTTAGAACCCTAGACTCGGTAAGAGGCGATATTTAGGAGGGATTTTCATTTACAACAATTTGGTAAGTGGTCTTAATCTATTTAAATTTATTGCATGATTAGTTATGAGATTAAACCTCTAATCCAAGGAATTTAGTAGAAGTGTTGGGGGATTTTGTATATGTTTTGAAAAATAAATATTTGAGATTTGAGAGTCGAATCCGACTCGGATTTGAAACTAAAACACATATATGGACTCATTCGGCTCTGTGTAGTCAAGATCTACACTTTTACTCGTGTTTTGAATGAGCAATCCGGGGGTTAACTTGTAACGATGCGGTCGGTCGTTCTGAGTATTTTTGCCCTGATCCCCTAATAATTGCCTCCTCTATGTTATATAGTGGTTATTTGTTGTTCCGGAATGTTTGGTTTTTGTTTCGGGTGAGTTTCAGAGTACAATGGGACACTTAGTCCCTAAGTTGGAGGAACCAGTTGACTCTAGTTTGACTTTTGTGTAGATGACTGAGGAATGGAGTTTTGACGGTTCCAATAGCTTCGGGAAGGTTTTTGGTTGATTTGGCTCTTTTGGTTCTTAGTCTAGAATCTTAGTTAGAAATATTGATCGAGATTTGACTTTTGTGAAAATGACCCTGGAGTGGTTTTTTGATTGTTCTAATGGGTTCGTATATTTATTTTGGAATTAGGCGTGTGTCCGAAATTGAATTTGGACATTCCTAGCCTAGTTTGGCTTGTTTTTCCGAATGTTGGCTGTTTGAAGGTTTTGAAATTTCTTAAGTTTTATTGTAGGTCGACTTTATTCCAATCGGGTTCGGATTTTGGTTTTAGGACATGGAATAGGTTCATTGTATCATTTGGAACTTATCTGAAAAATTTGGTGTCATTCAAGTTGGTTTGATAGGAATCGGACGCTTGGTAGTGATTCTACAAATTCTTGAGTTCATGGTGCAATTTCATGCGTTTTGATATCCGATTCGTGCTTTCGAATTTTATTTCGGGGCTTTGATGGTGCGAGCAAGTTTCTACGATGTTTCTAGACTTGTATGAATAATCTTTGTAGGGCCCCGAGGGCTCGGTGAGTTTCGGACGTGTTTCAGATTGGATTGAGCTGGTTACAGGTTACTGGTGTTGCAGTTGTCGCAATTATGAATAGGACAGGGGAGGTGAAGATGTCATAGATGTGATGCCCTTATCGCATTTGCAAAGACCATATAGAGTTGGGTTTGGTAGTATTTGTGACCATTGTGAAGCTTTTGCGAAGTAGGCTACCATTGAAATTTAGTAGAAATATTGGGGGATTTTGTATATGTTTTGAAAAATACAAATTTGAGATTTGAGATTTGAGAGTCGAATCCGACTCGGATTTGAAACTAAAACACATATATGGACTCGTGGGGTTCTGTGTAGTCGATGTTTACCCTTTTACTCAAGTTTTGAATGGGCAAACCCGGGGTTGACTTGTAACGACCCGGTCAGTCATTTTGAGTATTCTAGCCCCGATCCCCTAATTATTGCCTCCTCTATGTTATATAGTGGTTATTTGTCTTTCCGGAGTGTTTGGTTTTGGTTTCGGATGAGTTTCAGAGTGACATGGGTCACTTAGTCCCTAAGTTGGAGGCTTAAATTGAAACAGTTGACTGTAGTTTGACTTTTATGTAGATGACTCAGAAATGGAGTTTGGACGGTTCCAATTGCTTCGGGAAGGTTTTTGGTTGATTTGGCCCTTTTGCTTCTTAGTCTAGAATCTTAAGTTAGAAATATTGATCGAGATTTGAGTTTTGTGAAAATGACGCTGGAGCGGTGTTTTGGTGGTTCCATTAGGTTCGTATATTTATTTTGGGATTAGGTGTGTGCCCGAAATTGAATTTGGAGGTTTCTAGACTAGTTTGGCTTGTTTTTCTGAATGTTGGCTATTGGAATGTTTTGAAATTTCTTAAGTTTTATTATAGGTTGACTTTATTCCAATCGGGTTTGGATTTTGGTTTTAAGACTTGGAATAGGTTCATTTTATCATTTGGAACTTGTCAGCAAAATTTGGTGTTATTCGAGTTGGTTTGATAGGAATCAGACGCTTGGTAGTGATTCTAGTGATGCTTGAGTTCATGGTGCAATTTCATGCGTTTTGATATTCGATTCCTGGTTCGAAATTTTATTTCTTTGCTTTGATGGTGCGAGCGAGTTTGTCCGATGTTTTTAGACTTGTATGAATAATATTTGTAGGCCCCTGGGGGCTCAGGTGAGTTTCGGACGTGTTTCAGATTGGATTGAGCTGGTTACAAGTTGCTGGTGCTGTAGTTGTCGCAATTGTGAATATGGCATAGGAGGTCAAGATGTCATAGATGCGATGCCCTTATCGCATTGGCATAGACCATATAGAGTTGGGTTTGGTAGTATATGTGACCATCGTGTCGCTTTTGCGAAGTAGACTACAATCGCAATTTAGTAGATATTTTGGGGGATTTTGTATATGTTTTGAAAAATAAAAATTTGAGATTTGTGAGTCGAATCCGACTCAGATTGGAAACTAAAACACATATATGGACTCGTGGGGTACTATGTATTCAATATCTACCCTTTTACTCGGGTTTTGAATAAGCAAACCCGGGGTTGACTTGTAACGACCCAGTCGGTCATTCTGAATATTTTAGCACCGATCCCCTAATTATTGCCTCCACTATGTTATATAGTGGTTATTAGTCTTTCCGGATTATTTGGTTTTTGTTTCGGGTGAGTTTCGTAGTAAAATGGGACACTTAGTCCCTAAGTTGTAGGCTTATGTTGAAACAGTTGACTGTAGTTTGACTTTTGTGTAGATGACTCAGGAATGGAGTTTTGTCGGTTTCAATAGCTTCGGGAAGGTTTTTGGTTAATTTGGCCCTTTTGGTTCTTAGTCTAGAATCTAAAGTTAGAAATATTGATCGAGATTTGACTTTTGTGAAAACGACCCTAGAGCGGTGTTTTGATGGTTCTAATAGGTTCGTATATTTATTTTAGAATTAGGCGTGTACCCAAAATTGAATTTGGAGGTTCCTAGCCTAGTTTGGCTTGTTTTTCCGAGTGTTGGCTATTTGAAGGTTTTGAAATTTCTTAAGTTTTATTATAGGTTGACTTTATTCCAATCGGGTTCAAATTTTGGTTTTAGGACTTGGAATAGGTTCATTGTATCATTTGGAACTTGTCTACAAAATTTGGTGTCATTTGAGTTGGTTTGATAGGAATCGGGCGCTTGGTAGTGATTCTAGTTATTCTTGAGTTCATTGTGAAATTTCATGCGTTTTGATATCTGATTCGTGGTTCTGAATTTTATTTCGATGCCTTGATGGTGCGAACGAGTTCGTACGATATTTTTAGACTTGTATGAATAATTTTTGTAGCGCCTCGAAGGCTCATGTGAGTTTCAGACGTGTTTCGGATAGGATTGAGCTGGTTACAGGTTGTTGTTGCTGCAGTTGTCGCAATTGTGAATAGGGCAGGGGAGGTCAAGATGTCATAGATGCGACGCCGTTATCGCATTTGCAAAGACCATATAGAGTTGG
>AWOL01S0058636.1:78921-90914 GCA_000715115.1 Nicotiana otophora | reverse complement strand
ACTGAGGACGGTCTGTACCAACTCTGCACTACTTTAATCTTCTTTGGATCTACCTTGATCCCCTCACACGAAACTATATGACCCAAAAATCCCACTGAATCAAGCCAGAATTCACACTTTGAAAATGTTGCATATAACTTCCTTTCTCTCAAAATCTGAAGCACAATTCTCAGGTGTTGTTCATGATCTTCCCGACTCCAGGAATACACCAGAATGTCGTCAATAAACACAATGATGAAGGAATCAAGATAGGGTTGAAATACACTATTCATTAAGTGCATAAATGATGTTGGGCGTTGGTCAGCCCAAAAGACATCACAAGGAACTCGTAATGACCATACCGAGTCCTGAAAGCAGTCTTCGGAATATCTGGCTCCCGAATCTTCAACTGATGATAGCCTGAACGCAAGTCAATTTTAGAGAATACCCTGGCACCCTAAAGCTGATCAAATAAGTCATCAATACGTGGCAATGGATACCTGTTTTTCATTGTAACCTTGTTCAACTGGCAATAATCAATACATATCTGCATAGAACCATCCTTCTTCTTTACAAATAAGACAAGAGCACCCCACGGTGATACATTAGGCCGAATGAAACCCTTATCAAGCAATTCTTGTAACTGTTCTTTTAATTCTTTCAACTCTGCTGGGGCCATACGGTATGGTGGAATAGAAATGGGCTGAGTACCCGGTAATAGATCAATACCAAAATCAATATCCCTGTCGGATGGCATACCCGGAAGATCTGCTGGAAATACATCAGAAAAATCCCTTACTACAGGAACTAACTCTACAGTAGGAGTATCAATACTAACATCTCTCACATAGGCCAGATACGCATCACACCCCTTGTCAACCATTCATTGAGCTTTAATAAATGAAACAACCCTGCTAGGAACATGATCCGAGGTACCTCTCCACTCTAGCTGTGGTAGACCCGGCATAGACAATGTCACCATCTTGGCGTAACATTCAAGAATAGCATGATAGAGTGATAACCAGTCCATGCCCAAAATAATATCGAAATCCACCATACTGAGAAATAATAAATCAGCTCTAGTCTCAAAACCACGGATAACAATTAAACACGACTGATACACACCAATAATGGATTCACCCACGGGTGTAGATACATAAACAGAAGAACTCAAGTAATCATGTGATACTCCCAAATACGGGGCAAAATAAAATGACACATAAGAATAAATGGAGCCTGGATCAAATAAAACTGATGCATCTCTACGACAGACCAGAATAATACTTGTGATAACAAAATCGGATGCAACGACATTTGTCCTAGCAGAAAGGGCATAATATCTGGCCTGGCCTCCCCCTCTAGGGCGACCCCTACCTGTCCGACCTCTACCTCTAGCTGGCTATGCAGGCGGAGTGGCAACTGGTGCAGTAATCATGGCCTGAGAAGCCTGAGGACCCTGTGGAATAGGTGGGGCCTGAGAACTTTGTGGAGGTGCACCCCTCCTAAATCTGGGGCAATCTCTCATAATATGGCAAGTGTCACCACACTCAAAACAAGCCCTCGGAGGACGTGGCTATTGGGACTGGCTTGGTCCTGATCGACTGGACTGTCCGCTAAAAGCACCCCGTACAGGAGGTATAAAAGACACTAGTGGTGCATAATATGGAACCTGAGGTTTGGGAGTAGTCGGAATACCACTGGAAGCTGGAAGTGCTGAATGAATAGGATGGCTCGCATAACCTCTACCATGATGGGCTACAACTGGGGCACGAGAATTATTATATGTTCCAGAATCTCGGGGTCTCTTAGCTTCCCTCTCTTCCCTCTCCCGAGTCTGCATCCCTTACAATCTTCTAGCAATTGACACCACCTGTTGGTATGTGATGTCCATCTCTAGATCTCGGGCCATACTGTATCTGATACTAGGGTGAAGACCCTCAATAAATCTGCGAACCCGCTCTCGAACAGTAGTAACTAAGGTTGGTGCATGCCTAGCCAAATCACTGAATCAGATCGCATACTCTGACACAGTCATAGAACCCTGGCGCAACTGCTCAAACTCTGCGCGCCATGCATCCCTAAGACTCTGAGGAACATACTCCCTTAAGAACAACAACAACAACAACAACAACAACAACCCAGTATAATCCCACTAGTGGGGTCTGGGGAGGGTAGTGTGTACGCAGACCTTACCCCTACCCTGGGGTAGAGAGGCTGTTTCCAAATGACCCTCGGCATCCTTCCCTCCAAGAACTCCCCACCTTGCTCTTGGGGTGACTCGAACTCACAACCTTTTGGTTGGAAGTGGAGGGTGCTTACCATCAGAGCAACCCAAGTGAGTGAAGATGCCTCAGCGGGACTATCCAACTTATATGCCCGCCACCACTGGTAGGCTGCTCCTCTAAACTGGAATGCAGTGAAAGAAACCCAACTGGAATCCACAATACCCATAGTACGAAGGATGCGGTGACATTCCTCCAGAAAAACCTGAGCATCCTCTGAAGCTAAACCACTGAAAGTGGGAGGGTGGTACTTCCTATACCTCTCGAGCCTGAGTTGCTCCCCCTTTGAAACTGTTGTCCTAATATCAGGTTGAACTGGTACAACTGGTTGTACTGGTATAACCTTTGGGGCATGGTCAACTCGGGCACGGGGCTCTGGAGTACGGGCGGCGCGAGTCTGCGCTCCTCCCCCAGCCTGATATGTGGCAGGAGCAAGTGGAATTAATCCTGCCTGAGCTAAAGTGCCAAACATGCTAAAAAACTGGGCAAGAGTCTCCTAAAGTGCAGGAGTAGTAACAGGCATCTCGGGTGCCTGCTCTCCAACTGAAGCTACTGGTGGCTCTAGTGCAGTAGTTCGTGCAGATGCTCTGGCTGCACCACGTGGTCTTCCTCGGCCTCTGCCCCGACCCCGGCCTCTTGCGGCTCCAACAGGGGGCGCGGGTGTCTGATCATCATATCCAATTGTGCGTGTCCTCACCATCTGTGAGAGAATAGAAAGACAATTGTTTAGAACTTTGAAATCAACAAAGGCGCACAATAAGGAATCAAAGAAGTGAATATTTCCTAACAGTTCCATTGCCTCTCGAAGATAAGTACAGACGTCACCGTACCGATCTGCAAGACTCTACTAAACCTGCTTGTGACTCATAACACCTTTGAACCTAATGCACTGATACTAACTTGTCACGACCCCAAATTTTCCTCCGTAGGGTGTCATGATGGCACCTAGTCTCTAAGACTGGGTAAGCCTATCAATGCGAAATAATCATAAATATCTAAAAATAAATAATCTACAATTCAAATGATTACAACTCCCAAAACCGAGAAGAAATAAGTCACAAGCTTCTAAGAATTTATTATCAATGTCTCTATAAGTCAAGGTCAATAAAATATAAGGAAGCAACATAAAATGATAGAAGGGGACTTCGGAGTTTGCGGACGCTGGCAGATATACCTCGAAATCTACGTGCGCAGGTAACTCACTGACCTCTAGACTCGTAAAATATACATGGATCTGCACAAAAAGATGTGCAGAAGCGTAGTATGAGTACACCACAGCGGTACTCATTAAGTGCCAAGCCTAACCTCGGTAGAGTAGTGACGAGGTCAGGTGAGGCCCTACTGGAATATAATAATGGCATGGTAAAATGTTTATCAATGTAGTAAAATAAAATGACATTGGAAATGAATCAAATAGTATGTCACATTTAATGACACCAAATAATTGCAAATAATATCTCGTGGAATCAAAACAGAATTTCCTTCAACTTTATGAAAATCACAACAATTAATCGAAAGCAACTATGGCCATAAATCAATATCAACAAGGGCACTACCGAGGTACCGCCTCGTAGTCCCAAATTATAAATAATTTCACAATATCTCATTTTCTTATATCACCGCGGGAGCCTTCACAATTTATTTAAAGAAATTATTTTTTTCCGAAATAGCATCCCGCGTTTTAGCCACTCTTATCACACCGCATGACTTCTAGTAGTCACCCCTACTAGCCACGCGTATCAAGCCACCCTTATCTCACCGCATGCGTTTCAACACCCAGACCTTATACCACCGCATGCGTATCAATATCACAATATATCACAATTTGCACCTCAAGTGCCCAATATTTCAATTTTCCACAAATACAATCAACAACAATATTTTTCAATAATAAAGAGCTCACGGCTCATGCCAGAATAATCAAAAAACAATCTTACGAAAATATTCAAGAATAAATAATTCAAGAAAATAATATTCCAAATTTTTAATACGTTGCTTCAATATCAAAATTAAAAATGTCAAATACTTCATATTAATAATATTTAATTTAAAGAAAATCAACCTTCAAATAATGCACAGTATGAAAGAAACCAAGTTTCAATTAAACAGGTAAAACAATTAGTAGGAAAAAGGCAAACAAATTTAAAATATATATCACAGATCAATGATGAAGAATATAACAAGATAAAATAATTTTATAAATGCGCAACAATGATCAACACCATTTAAAAATATAATCCTTCACATTTAGCCCGTGTACACACTCGTCACCTCGTGTACACGATTTTCAATACATTTCAATAATCACTAATATCAATTATAGGGAAAATTTCCCCTACATAAGGTTAGACAAGTCACTTACCTCGACTTGCTCCAATTTAATCAAGTATTATGCGTTTTCCTCGATTTTCCGACTCCGATCGACTCGTATCTAGTGATAATTAATTCGATACAGTCAACAAAAATTATAGAATTAATTCTATAAGCAAATACTATATTTTTCAATAAAACTCCGAAATTAATAAAATAATGGCATCTCGAAATCCGGCGAAAGTTACGAAATATGAACGCCCATTCAACCATGAGTCTAACCACACCAAAATGACTAAATTCCGATAACGATTCGACCCTCAAATTCTCTAATCTATCCAAGAGGGTTTTCAAATTTTTCCAACTTAAATCACCAATTAAATGTTAAAAACAGTGATGGATTCGGGTAATCTAACCAAGATTGAGTTAAGAACACTTACCCCAATGTTTGTTCTTGACGATATTTCAAAACTCGCCTCTGCTCAAGCTCCAAGTGGTTAAAAATGGCGAATGGGATGAAGCCCCCCTGATTTTATTTCTTACAGATCTGTCTAGGGTGACCTCGATCATGGGAGTCCGATCATGGGGAGTCCGATTAAGGGGAGTCCGATCATGGTCCTCGATCATGGACCTCGGTCATGTCCTTCGATCATAGCTTCGATCATGGCACTCGACCCTGGGGCTCGATCACAGCCATCAATCCTGGCTATCGATCATGGCTTCGATCTTTATGGCCTTCGATCACTGGCCTTGGTCATAGCCCTCGATCCTGGGCCTTCGATCAGCGGCCTTTGATCATGGCTCTCGAGCCTGCCATCGATCATGGATCTCGAGCCTGCCATCGATCATGGATCTCGAGCCTGCCTTCGATCCTCAGGAAGTTCGATTTTGACAGCATTTCCAACAGAAAATTGCAGCAGCTTTTGCAGCAGCTGTTTAAGTCCCGTTTGTGATCCGTTAACCATCCAAAACTCACCCGAGGCCCTCGGGACCTCAACCCAATACACCACCAAGTCCTAAAACATCATATGAACTTATTTGAAACCTCAAATCACATCAAACAACGCTAAAATCACGAATCACACATAGATTCAAGCTTAATGAACTTTGAAACTTTCAATTTCTACAAACAACACCGGAACCTATCAAATCCAGTCCAATTGACCTCAAATTTTGCACGCAAATCATAAATGACATAACAGAGCTATGAAAATTTTCAGAATCGGATTTCGACACAGATATCAAAAAGTCAACCCCTCGGTCAAACTTCCTAAAAATTCAACTTTCGGCATTTCAAGCCTAATTCCACTACGGACTTCCAAATAAAATTCTGATCACGCTCCTAAGTCCAAAATCACCATACGGAGCTGTTGGAATCCTCAACATTCTATTCCGGGGTCATTTGCACATAATTCGACATCCGGTCACTATTTGAACTTAAACTTTAAATATTTCATCAAAATTCCATATCTCAGGCTAGGCTTCTCGGAATTTGATTCCGGGCATACGCCCAAGTCCCAATTCACAATACGGACCTACCGGAACTGTCAAAATACTGATCCGAGTACGTTTTCTCAAAATATTAACCAAAGTCAACTCAGTTGTGTTTTAAACATCTAATTCACATTTTAATCCATTTTTCACCTGAAAACTTTCCGAAAAATTTTTACGGACTGCACACGCAAGTCGAGTAATGGTAAATAGTGCTTAGATCACATAATTAATCATTAAATTTAAAGATGACATTTTGGGTCATCACATATTTTGAGCACTTACTTCGAATTTAGGTGAGTTTTTCTTCTTGACAGTAGTGATGCAGATATCACTTACATATGAAGTGGCCAAATTTGTGTAATTTAATTTGAGCTTTTTGCTTATATTTTAATATCTTTATCATCGCTTGCTTGGTTATATGTTACGTATACAGTACCTATTTTGGTACTTGTTTTCAACCTTATTATCTTAATAAAGGATTATAAAGTGGATAACATTGTTAGATCTACTTAAACTCTAGCAGAGTTTGCAAGAAATATACAACCACCAGAACTGGTTATGTTTCGTATATCTCATTGTAACTAAATTTTGTTAACCACCATAAGTGGTATATGCCTATGGCCACCAGAAGTGATAATTTAGGCTTTCTATGGTTACAATTAAAGATAACCTAGAGAAATATTCTCTATATTACATGCACACCTTGATTTTCTCCTGAAGTAGTAAATATTTTAAAAGAGGTTAAAGCATCACAATTTGATATGATTAATGCGCGTTCAGATAATTATGTTTGATTTTCTGAAGGATGAGACAACAACAACAACAACAACAATCCAGTATAATCCCACTAGTGGGGTCTGGGGAGGGTAGTGTGTACGCAGACCTTACCCCTATCCTGGGGTAGAGAGGCTGTTTTCGATAGACCCTCGGCTCCCTCCCTTCAAGAACTCCCCACTTTGCTCTTAGGGTGACTCGAACTCACAACCTCTTGGTTGGAAGTGGAGGGTGCTCACCACTAGAGCAATCCGCTGAAGTGAAGGATGAGAATTTTTCATAAATATTAATTCATTCCATGAAGTGAATGTGATAATATTAATAAAGCCATAAATATAAATGCGCTCTTGATGTAAATATATTACATGTGTGTTTATTGTCAACCTGCAGTTTGGCATTTGAAATTGCCTTTCTCAATTAAGAGCATAATTTCCATATTATGAAATCAAGATAGTTCATCTTGATGATGCTCGTTTATATCCAAGCTAGTTTAGCATTGAATGCCTCCTATTAATGGCTAAACTATTGCTTATGAGAACAAAGCCTCATGTGTTGGTCTAAGATTTTCTAAATTGCATACAATAACACTTGTATGCATCAGACAAACAAAATATGATAAGTCTTTCCCTCACAATTGGTTTAGGATCAGAAACCAAATATTTTTACTATCTAATAACTCTTGATGTGTGGTATCTCTACCACAATGCACAAAGATAGGTTTCCCAAAAACGATTGGGGATATATGTTAGTTTTTCTAACATTTGGGGGGATGGAATAAACAACTGAAAAATATGATATATGAATCGAATTATCATTAATATGATCCCCACTTAGAAGATAATTCAAGCCAAATGCCAGAAGCATTTGCTGATCCAAAATTAAATATCATATTTCAGTTACAAATGCTCTTATTAAAACTAAAGCCCCTGAAGGATAAAGTTTATTGCATGCATGAAGCGTAGTAAACCGATCGGTTCCAAAGGTAACAATCCTTGAAAAGGATACAAAATGATCGTCGACGATATATTTGATACAATATAGTGCATAATATTATAAAAGATTATGAGGATCAGATCTGTAGTCCAGACACCTGAAGATGTCATGCCATTTAAATGCAAGTCATAACCTATATGACTCATTTGATCAAATTTATATAAAGATCCATGAAAGACTTAAAATGCTTGAAGCATATAATTCAAAGTCTCGAGAAATGTACTCAATCAGATTACAAAAATCTTTGTATGGTTTTAAACAATCAAGGCGCATGTGGTATAATCGCCTCGGTGAATTGATGAATGAAGGTTATATAAATTATGGCATTTGTCCATGCATTTTTACAAAGAAAACATCATCAGAGTTTGTTATACTTATTGTTTATGTTAATGACATAAATCTCTTAGGAACTCCAGAAGAGCTCCAAAGGGAAAAACTTTGTTTTAGTCTGCAAATTGAATATTTAGCAGACGAGATATTTATCCATCAATCTGTCTATACAGAAAAGGTCTTAAAATGCTTTTACATGGACAAAGCGCACCCATTAAGTACACCAAATGGGTGTTCGATCACTTGAAGTGAATAAGGATCTGTTCTGACCTCCAGAAGAGGATGAGGAACTCATTGGTCCTGAAATACTCTATCTCAGTGCAATTGGTGCACTTATGTATCTTGCTAATGCTAACAAAGGCGGTGCATATCATATTGGTTATGCAGATGCAAGTTATTTATCTGATCTCCATAAAGCTCGATCTCAAATTGGGTATGTGTTTACATGTGGATGTACTGTCATATTATGGCGCTGCACAAAGCAATCTATTGTTTCTACTTCTTCAAATCATGTTGAGATAATAGTTATTCATGAAGCAAGTAGGGAATGCGTATGGTTGAGATCAGTGATTCATTTTATTCGAGAAAACTGTGGGTTGGAATGTGATAAAAATAAACCACAATATTATACGAAAACAATGTTGCATGCATAGTCCAATTAAAGGGGGGGATTTATAAAAAGAGATAGAACGAAACATATTTTACCAAATTTATTCTACACACATGATCTTCAGAACAATGGTGACATTGATGTGCAACAAATCCGTTCAAGTGCATAGTCCAGCAGATTTGTCCACTAAATCTTTGCCAATTTAAACTTTTGAAAAGATGGTATACAAGATTGGAATGCGGAGACTCAAATATTTGGAACAAGGTTTTCATCAGGGGGAGTGAAATACGCGGTGTACTCTTTTTTCCTTACTAAGTTTTTTCCCATGAGGTTTTTCTTGTAAGGTTTTTAATGAGGCAGCTAGAATTGCGAATTATTAATATGTGTACTCTTTTTCCTTCACTAGAATTTTTCCCAATGGGGTTTTCCTAATAAGTTT
This sequence comes from Nicotiana otophora, assembly GCA_000715115.1. Classification (NCBI taxonomy): domain Eukaryota; kingdom Viridiplantae; phylum Streptophyta; class Magnoliopsida; order Solanales; family Solanaceae; genus Nicotiana; species Nicotiana otophora. The sequence continues at coordinate 81,703 of AWOL01S0058636.1, read as the reverse complement.
TTAACGAGACATAATATCTTTTAATGAACATCCAAGGGGGAGTGTTATGAAAATAATTATAATGTGGATGTCCATTTATTACTCCGCTATAGATAATTCCTGAATAAGATTATCCTTTTGGTACTCTACTGAAGTTTATCTACAAGCAGCTGATGCAGGCACGTTCCAAGCAACTCAATGAAATGATATGCAGCAGCTTCTTATTAAACAAGCAGGTTGCAAGCAGCTCATGCAGACAACTTACAAGCAGTTCAAGAAAAGCCTCGCAACTGCTTCCTGAAAAGCCTCGCAGCTGCTTCCTTTCTTCTATAAATAGAGGAGTTTTCAGTTCATTATGTACAATAGGTTGAAGTTGAATAATAAATCAATCTCTCTCTATACTTGTCTTCGATTTCTTTACTTTGCGGTCATTATTTTATAACAATAAGCAAATAATTTTGTATTTGTTACACTTGAAATGAATGGACTCTGTGTCAAGTTCCTCCAAAAAAGCCTAAAAATCAACGTCAAGTTGGACCTTCATTTGAAGTAAAGAATAAAAATGGGACTATTTCTGATAATGAGAATAACATTTGGCCGAAAATTTAATGAAGAGAAAAAGTAACTCAATTTCAAATACTACATGAACAAATTTAGTCCTTATTATCCGTAAAGTTTGAACAATGATAAAGTTATCTCCATATGACCTATAGGTTACGGATTCGAGCTGGAATCAACAACTTATGCTTGCATTATAGTAGACTATCCTTTTACTATCTGTATTTTGGGAAATTTTGAGGATTACAAAAATGAAAAAGGAAACAACCAACGAGTGTGACTTATTTTGTTAGTAGAAAATCTTAATTATCAACTAGTAGGTTGGTTGTTCCATCTGTTCAAACCGTACCGAAAAATCGTACCAAACTGAAAAGTCAAATCAAACCAATTAAAAAAATCTGATTAGGCCTGGTTTGATTTGGTTTGGTATGGAGTAAAAAAGCCCGAACCAAACTGAAATATAAATATATACTTTTAAGACTTTATATTGAATTTTCTTTAAAAAATATAGAAATATTTGGGATCCTCTCATGGATGTAATATTTAATAGAACTATGAAGTGCATTTATTTTTATTTACTCTAAATAATGTGTTGTATCATTTTCTTATCAAGTGTTATTGATATGCGTCAACCATTTCTTTCTTCTTCCATATTTATATGTCAAGATTTCGTATATCTTTTTCGAATTTGAAATGATATATCGATAATTTAAAATTAAATAAAATATTATTATTTAGGTATCATGTTGATTTTTATATTTAATTATTAAATTCGATAACCTTGAGAGCGTACATTAACGAAAAATTATTCTTAGACGACTAAGAAAATAACTATCATGTGCTACTAAAAAGATTCTCCCATTAAAATATTTTAATAGATCATGTGTTTGTCAAATTTTTTACCTTTTACAAAACATATATTCACTTATCAAAACTTTATCTATAACCTAACAAAGTAAGATTAAAATAATATTCACGTGACCAAAATAACCCGAAAGAATCCAAAATACCAGACAAAACTGAACCAATCCAAACCGATATAGTTAGTTTGGTTTGGTTTTAATAAAAACCGAACTAACCCGGTTCGTGTACACCTCCAGTTCCATCCATGTGAAGGGTAAATGAGAATGCTATTTCTCTTGAGATGGAAGATAAAAAGAAAAATGCTCTAACTAATCACCTATAATAAGTATAGTTAATAGCATGAAAAATATGATTGGATGTATAACCTGTTACAATTGATTATGAAAAATTATTTTTGGCTACGCGCGAACCCTGATAAATGAATATAAATCTTAATTGATTTTAAAATAGTAAAGGTCAGGAGTTCCTATATAGTTGTTCGAATAAGAAAAAAATTAATTAGCAAAGTATAATTTTATCTAATAAGAATTCTATTTTTAAAGTATTCAAATGAGAGAAGAATTTTATACAAGTAAAACCTTAAGTTTAAGCTATTAGGAATTCTAACATAGTAATTCAAATAAAAAACGATTTAATAAGCTAAAATTTAATTATTTTAAAGTCCTAAAAATAAAAAATAAAAAAATAATTTTATATATTGTAAAATTATTTTTTAACAAAAGAAAAAATATGGACATATTAACTTAGTTTAATTTGCATGGTGGTTTTAAGCAATTAATTGTCTTAACGTAGATCATATGCTATAGTATATATTAACTCGGAGTAGTCTTTTGTTTTTCGGAGATTTTTTAGTTGTCTATCTTAAAATTTGTTTGCTCATCAATCCTTAAATATATTGCTCGTGTATTGAGAGTCTATCTAATCGTGATATCCTGCTTTTTCTTCAAGTTTTAGTATCCGTTATGTAAATAATTCTCTAGACATGTTTTAGTCAAATCAAATTAGATTGTTTTTTCTTGTTTCAAGTTCAGGTAAGTTTGAATCATTTTTTACGAAGTCACTTCATAATTTTTATAATTTATGAAAATCAAGATATTCAAATAAACTATATAAGATAAATTTAAACTCCTAAATTAGGACTTCATATCTTGTTCAAATAAGAAACGATTTAATAAGCAAAATTTTAGTTGATTTTAAAATCCTAAAATTTAGGAAAGTTATTTAAATTATGATTTTGTCCAATAAAAATATGTTTTGAAAGGGTAAAAAAAGTGAACAACATTTCGCTAAGAGTTTTCATGTTTTTAATATAGCATAGATATTGTGTATATAAACACGATCAAGTAGATACATTAAACACTTCTTATTTTTTGTGGTAGGA
>AWOL01S0058636.1:24906-61973 GCA_000715115.1 Nicotiana otophora | reverse complement strand
GGGGGGTCGAGGGGAGCTGCAGGCTTGTCAATCTTATCTACAAACTCCAGCTAATAATGGCAATAAATAAACCAATTAGGAAAACAGCTTTCATGCCCACATCTATAAAATTATCTACCCAGTACCTAATCCATTAGTTCAAGCACAATCTGAATGATTCTGTGCCTGCTTTCTAGAGAATAACAGTTCTTAAGGAGATGACTTATGAGAGAATTATGACAATAATGGTATCTATAACATATTTAATTTATCTGTAGATTATTCTAATCTCTGATTCTTGGTAGAGCTTAATTAAGAAGCTTATCAACTTATAGCTTAGAAAAGCAAAAGCTACAATCAGCTAACCAGCTTACTTAAGCAGCAAATTATGGTCTACATTTTCTTTCTATATCCTCCAATCAGCCACAAGCCCATACAAGCAGCATTAAAAAGTTAAATAGCTAAAAAAATTAGTAATGTTTACACCGTATAACCGCCTCCCAAAATAATAGTCGGCACATGTATATTTTTTGTATATTAATGTATATAATATATATTATTAATTAGTGTATATGTTTTATATATTTGGGTTACAACAATAATTATTTTTGGCCGATAGGTTAAAAAGGGCAGCTCAGTACACAAAGCATCCCGCATTCATACAGGGTCCGAGTAAGGACCACCCAAAGGATGTAATGTAGACAATCTATCCTAATGCAAGCATTAGCGGCTGCTTCCATGACTCGCACCGTGACCTATTATGTTTTATAGGTCATTCAGAAACAACTTTACCGTTGCTCCAAGGCTCGCCTTTGACCTGTCAGATGTGCTAAAAGCCCAAAAAATTATAGCATCCCTTTGGCATGACAAACAAATGAGCACCAGTAGGCTATAAAAGGAAACTTCCCATCCAACAGTATCTTACTAGGAGAATTAGTATATCATTGCCAGGAGATGTTCAAGTTATATCATTCATCTCGTAATTGAAGCTCAGTAAATGAAGCTTTAGCTCAATGAAATATTTACAGAAGTCAAAAAAGAGATTACAGCTATATAATTCTATAGTTTGTATTCTTATACTAAGTTCTGTAATTGGCTCAACAAGTGAGAAAGAGCTCAGCTTTTGTACAAACAAGAGTCAAGTAACTGTTAACCAACCTTTACGTCCCAGAGACTTCCACGACGATTCAACTCGCAATAAGTGTAATTTCTCAACAAATGCCTCTAGAACTTCAGCCTCTTCTTCTGGGGCAAAGGCCATGCAAATGCTAAGCTCTTGGACCGCCTCCTCGTATTCCCTGATATTTGTTCATATGTCACTTGTTATTAGTACTATGAAAAGTTTCAGAAAATGAGGAAAAGAATAGAAACATATTAAATTGAGTGTCGTTATTTACCTGCTATAGTACAACATCATGCCGTGGTCTCTCCTCGTAGCCCAATTGTGCGGCTGCAGAATCAGCAATCTCTGCGAAGCCATAATAGCCAGCCTAGAAAGTTGGTGCCATCCCAGATATAATGTCATTACACGTGAGATAGATACTACAACACAAACTAATCCCCTAGAGCTAAGGTCAGAACATTCGTCATGATAATTAGGAAAAAGACGTTTCTTAGCTGCACCAAACTAGTAAAAAGAACACCTGAGATTGTATAAAAGATAATTAAGGGGTCTTATATAAGCTCTATAATATAGCCACCTGAGAACAGTTCTATAATAAATGAATCTATTAGCGATGTTCTCTCGCATGTTTCTGCACTTCGAATAAAACTTAATGCACCAGAAATGATGATACTCAAATGCCAAGAATCCCCTGTTGGATTGATAACCAACTCCGTCAATACCACGATGCGTAAATGGACATGAAAATTTCATTCTTACTGACATATCTAAGGAGTAGTGCAAGTTAGACATTATCAGCTAGGCCACTGTAGTTTAGATATGGAACAGACTTTCTCAAACCAAAATGGAGGTATAGATTCCAGGAACCTACTATGCTTGACGAACTAAAAAACCAGACGAAGGAATTAAAACCATGCAATATTGCAGAAATAGTAGATCAAGTGGCTGTTTTCTGTAGTAAGCTAGAATTAGACAGTTGATATAATAATGTTGCCAAAATTCACAATTCTCCCTTTCTCATGCCAAGGTTGCAAGTTAGCATCATGAACCTGTAGGAATACAAAGTCGGCCTGCTTAATCAGGAAAAAGAACCGGTGCTAGTAACAAAGACAAAATAGAGCATATGATTTTTACCTCAAATCTTGAGGCCGCAGCAAAGGTACACTTGAAGCATCCGCCTTCTTAAACTTCTCATCAGAGTTATCCACAGACCTAAGTGGAGAAGTCAGCATCAAACCATGATTTGCTCTTGACGCACGTTTCCAGTGAAGCCTCTGCAAAATAAATTTGATTATCTATCAATTATTTTGCCAAAGTTATCAATGACGACATTAATACTCATAAATAATACCATGAGATTTATGAATATTAAAAGGTCCAACAGACTCTACCTTTTAGAAGAATAAAACTCACCACGAGATTTGCCAAAGTAATTCCGATAATATCTCGGTTTGTTGCAATCTCAAGCCCTGACAGCGAATCGCTATCGATGTCTGAGGCCTTTGATCTAGGGTCATTGACACACTTTCCGTTAACAATACCAAACAAGCTGTGACCAGAAGTAACCTTGAATAGCTCCTATAACAGTTTCAAAATGTAGATATATCAACTCAATGAGACTCCAGATCATCAATGTATAAAAAGTAGTGAACGGACATGCCAAAGAAAAGATCGACAACATCCATTGGTTCAGACCAACATACCTCAGGGTTTCCAGTTTGAGGCCATATCAAGAAATCTTCCCCAATTCGAGATCCCACAATGGTCAGATTAAGTCTTCGACAAACTTCGATGTAAATGACACTAAGTAAAATTGCTGTACAGAAGTAAAGAAGCATGTCAGATTGCATCAATAATAAACATCAAGAACTCGAGAAGAACTGTGAACTTTCAGGCTTACAAATTATACAGATTAATGATGGTATTGTCAAGGAAAGTTTAAGATATACCACTGCAATATCCAGAGCTTAATACTGAATGCAGGTATGAACATTTCGAATCCACTATCACAGAAGACCTTTTGAAACCCCTCGACTTAAAAAGAACTACGTTCACTGCATCCAAAACTTCAGCCAAATCGCATCCTATATCTCTCGGAACCAGCTCTGCCTCAACTTCCCTTGCAATTGAATCCAACTCGGCCATCCACTCGCTCATATTCTTTCCAGCCAGAGGCATGGCTTCCACGCATTTCCAGTCCGGTGTCTCAGACGGCAACGAAGCAGATCTCCTTTCATTTTGGAGTGAATAAGCGTCGATTTCTCGGTTGAAAGCCATAAATGCCTCGTCTTCAGAAGCAACATAGAGCAAAGCCTACCCAGGATTAAAAAAAACGACAGACAGACAAATTAAGAATGCAGATAATACAAGTAAAAATCAAATGAAAGAAGCAATTTGCTTGCAAAAAGATGATTTATCTCTTTATGATGATTCTCGGCTTCTCGCCATCCACACACAAAATTTGGAAACTATTTATAAGCAAAATATTGCAAATAAAGAACTGCGAAGTGAACTCTATTCATTTTGGTTTCTTGAAACCAAGAAATTGTTTACTATCAAAATCAATGAATCAACTGCACTGAACCAAAAGAGCTTGACAAGACGAATAACTACCTTTGCAAGGGAAATATCTTTATCCTTAGACTGAAATGATATCTCCTGTGTAAACTTTTCCCTGGCATCTTTTAGTACCTGCCAAATCATGAAACTTCAGTCAATTCTCTAAATTTATACCACAGTACTCCAATAGACAGCAACGATAGGCTCATTCATATACTCCATCTGTTCCATTTTATGCAGCATTGTTTCTTTTTTTGTCTCTTCCAAAAAGAACAATACTTTTCTGCATTCGGAAACAATTTAACATCAAATGAGATGATCTTTTAGCCACATAAATGTCATGGCATGTTAAAAGTACAAGTTATAAAAGTTTTCATTTCTTTATTAAACTCCATGGCTAGTCAAACATCGCCACATAAAATGAAACGGAGGAAGAGTATATTTTAATGGCATGAACAGATTAAACAAAAGAAAATGACTGGATTCAGATGTACTCAATGTATCAAATTACCATTTTAACAACGAGAATAGATTTATAAAGTAGCATATCACAAGAAACTAATGTAGTCCCAACCTCCTTATAGAATTTGGCTTTAGACGACCCTTGGGTTTCGGCTAGAGCAGAGGAAGCCAAGGGTGAAATCCTCAACTTCTTTATGTTAGCTGCCTTTGTACTTCGTGGAGCAGCCAATTTGTTCCATTTTCCTTCCTCATTCCCAATCCAACATCCAACACGACCATCAAAACTACACCTGATGATCGTAGAGAATAAAGGGTTTGGGAATTTTTGCCTAGTACTAGCACAAATGCTTCTCCAATCCACAAATAACTTTACATAACACAAAGTAGAATAAAAATTACAGCCCATCAAACACCCTTCTAATGAAAGCAATAAGGAAAAGAAGTAAATGAAAACTACTCCTTCTATTCCAATTTATGTGATACTACGGATTCGAGTCATGGAAACAACAGAAATACAAGGAAACAATAGATTATTGTGGTCCGGCCAATTCCCGGACCCCGGGCATAACAAGAGCTTAGTGCATCGGATTGCCTTTTTTTTTTTCTTCACTATATTAGTCTGTCCGAAAAAAATAATACATTTCTATATTCAGAAATAATATAACTTCATCCCATTTTATGCTTAATAAATACCCACAAAATATCTATGAAATATTTTACTCCGTAAGTTTCAATTTTTTTTTTTAATTTTGTGTTCAGTTACATTATCACACAAATTGGGACGGAGGGAGTAGCATTTTTCTTGATAAATCAAAACAAACAAACAAAAATCAACAAAACCCAAATACAATTCTTGAATTTAAAGGTAAAAAAGTTACCTGCTGCAAATATCTAAAGAAACCATAGCTACTGAAGATGATACTTTCATAGCACTGTTGACCATCATAGAATTATAGAAATAGCCAAGAAAATAAGAGGAGAGCTGAAAGAGTTGATCAATTTCTTCAAAAGAATTAAATCAGAAAAAAGAATGAGTTGTATTTGTCCATTTTGGGTAGTGAAACTGAACTCTCAAAAGACAAAAGGAGCTGACACAGATGAATGGAAGTAACTGAAATTACAAGTAGAATAACAAAAGTGAAAGCTGACGCTATTATAAAAAATTCCAAGATCCATGGTATTGGAGCACATTTTTGTAATAATTCAATGGTACTTCTCTGCCTTTTCTTGTTCCTTATTTATAGTGCTGATGATTATGAAAAGCCAAAATGCAAGAGGATAACCCAATATTATATTTTTAAAGAAAAGGATTATTAAAGCAATTATTGTTATTTATTAATGGAATCTATACAAGACAACCACAAATGATTGTATATTATCTGAATGATTGTATTTTATTTTTTGGAACATAGAGACACTAATAGCATATCCCGCAACTATAGCCGAGTGTCTTGAGAAGGAAATAATTATCTAAATTTAAGCAATTAATTATTTAAATTACTAAATTAGGAAGATAACTAAAAACTAAGCAGGTGTTTGGCCATAAGTTTTGTAATTTCTTTTTCAATTTTTTTTAAATATGTGTTTGNTGGATGTGATGGAACCAATAGAAGTGAAAAAAGTTCTATCCACTTTGTTAGCTTTTCTATTGTGTTTGGTCTTATCCCTTAAAATGCTTAGAATTGGAAAAAACAATGAGGAGTGAATCCGTGCACTAAGCTCTGATAGTAAGCAACACTCCAAGAGCAAGGTAGGGAGTTTTTGGAGGGAAGGATGCCGATGGTCTATTGGAAACAGCCTCTCTACCTCATGGTAGGGGTAAGGTCTGCGTACACACTACCCTCCCCAGACCCCACCAGTGGGATTATACTGGGTTGTTTTTGTTGTTGTTGTTGTTGTTGTTGTTGTTGTTGTTTGTTTATAGAATTAATCTAGTTTTTTTAGAGATTTTGAAAACAAAAACTTCAAATCCCAAATATAGCTTAAGACCTCTTTTTGTGCAAATCCATGACCATTTGGGACTTTTTATTTGAAAAGGGGGAAAAAAGACTTTTTAACATATCAAAACTTGTCCAAAAACTTATGTCCAAACACATTTTCAATTTCAAATCAAATTTCACTCAAATCAGCTTTTTTAAAAAATATTTGGGAATCTATGTCCAAACGGGTCCAAAGTCAATTGAATTTTTTAACTCCTTAAGCTAATTTAATTGACATTTTTTACTTATTGTCAATGGTCATTGTTCCCATGTCCAAAGATAAGAGTAGTAGAAATGATGATATTGAGATGGATGTGTGGGTTTACCACGATAGATAAGATTAGGAATAAAGTTATTCGAGACAAAATGGGAGTGACCTTCGTGGAGGACAAGATATAGAAAGCGAGGCTAAGATGATTCGGACATGTGAAGAGGAGAGACACATATCCCACAGTAAAAAGGTGTGAGGGGTCGGCCTTGGTGGGTTTGAGGAGAGGCAGAGGTAGGCCAAATAAGCATTAGGAAGAGGTGATTAAGCATGGCATGGTGTTGCTTCAGCTTACCGAGGATATGACTCTCAATAAGAGGGTGTGGAGATCGAGAATTAGAATAGAAGGTTAGTAGGTATTGTTGCGGAAGCCGAATATATAGAGAATGATTAAATCACAACTACTATATCTAAAGGTAGCTAATAAATAGTAAATGAGACAACAATAAAAAGAACACCAGAAATTAACGAGGTTCGGCAAAATTTGATTTTTGCCTAGTCCTCGGACACAATCAACTCAAATTTATTTCACTCCAAAAATACAAGTGAAATACTACAAGAGAGAAAGAAGATTCAAATGCCTTAGGAGATAAGAAGGCAAGTGAGAGATGTTTTCAAATGAACAAAACCCTTGCTATTTATAGAAGGGAAATGGCTTTAATAACGTCATGCATGGCATCATATTAAGTGTGAACATACAATGTAAATACATGAAAAATGCATCTAGCAATTTTTTCCTAAAAGGAGGCTTCAAATGTTCACACTAGTTCACATTAAACTTGTCAAATTCAACAAATATCCACCTTGGTAAGATTTCCCTTTTTCAATTTTCTCTTACTGATAAATTTTGATTGTGTCTTCAACTTCAATCTTCAAAGTTCAACAATATTGATCAAGTTCAAACAATGTTGAAACTTGATCGCAGTCACTACTTTTGTTAGCATATCGGCAGGATTGCCTGTAGTCCGAATTTTCTGCACCATGACTCCACCTTCTTTTATAATATCTCGTATAAAGTGATATCGAATACCAATGTGCTTCGTCCTTGCATGATAAAGTTGATTCTTTGCTAATTGGATAGCACTCTGACTATCACAAAATAGTGTGATGCTTTCTTGAACAATACCAAGATCTCTAAGCAACCTTTGAAACCAAATTGCCTCATTTACTACCTCCGTAATTGCCATGTACTCTGCCTCAGTAGTAGACAAAATAACCGTTGACTGCAAAGTAGACTTCCAACTAACTGGTGCATTTGCAAAAGTGAAACATAGCCAGTAGTTGATCTACGCTTGTCCAAATCACCCGCATAATCCGAGTCACAATATCCAACCAGATACTGACTATCTTCCTGCTCAAAAATCAATCCAACATCTACAGTATTACAAATATACCGTAGAATCCATTTCACAGCTTGCCAATGCTCATTTCCTGGATCATGCATATACCTGCTTACAACTCTGATAGCATATGAAATATTAGGTCTTGTGAAAACCATTGCATACATCAAGCTACCAACGGCATTCACATATGGCACTCTTAACATATACTCTTGTTCAGCTTCATTCTTCGGCGACATAGCAGCACTAAGCTTAAAGTTAGGAGCAAGAGGAGTGCTAACCGACTTCGTGTTCTCATTCATGCCAAATCGATCTATTACTTTCTTCAAGTATTCTTTTTGAGATAGATAGAGTTTCTTTGAATGTCTATCTCTTTTTATCTCCATGCCAAGAATTTTCTTCGCCTCACCTAAATCCTTCATCTCAAATTTCTTTCTTAGTTGAATCCTTCTGGCTGAGTCATATAGATTTCCTCTTCCAAGTCTCCATGTAAAAATGCAGTTTTTACATCTAACTGAACTAGTTCCAAATTTAACTGTACTACCAAAGCCAACAAAACTCTAATGAGGGAGTGTTTCATGACTGGAGAAAATACCTCATTGTAATCAATTCCTTCCTTTTGAGCGTACCCTTTGGCCACCAATCTTACTTTGTAGCGAACATCTTCTTGGTTAGGAAATCCTTCTTTCTTTGCAAATACCCATTTGCACCCAATTGCTCTCTTGCCCTTCGGGAGATTGGCCAATTTCCATGTGCAATTCTGATGAAGGGACTGCATTTCTTCATTCATGGCAATCCTTCACTTATCTTCTTCTAAACTTTAGACTGCGTCTTTATAAGTGGTAGGAATACCATCAGCTACAATTGAGGCTGCACAAGCCACCGTCTCTATGAGACGAACACGTTTCTTTATTGTTCTTTTTGTCTTGCTGGTTGCTATTGATTCAAGTTGTTATTGGGGTTCCTGAGTTGGAATCTCCCCTTCCACTGACTCTTCTTCCAGGGAAAAATCTTCTATCGTTTCCTCGTTTTCTCCCTGTGTTGGGAAAATTAATTTTCCCTTAAACTCCACCTGCTTTGAAGTACCATCAGTTTGTTTGACATCTTCAACTGTCACCTTATCTGTTATGGCAGATTCATCAAAGGTAACATGTCTGCTGAATATAATTTTTCTTGTCTCTCGATACCATAATTGGTATCCTTTGACTTCAGAAGTAATCCCCATAAATATAACTTTCTTTGCCCTCAGATCCAATTTTGACTCTTTCACATGATAGTATGCAATTGAGCCAAATACATGCAAAAAAATATAATCTTCAGTAGGTTTTCCATACCATTTTTCAAATGGTGTCTTGCCTCTAATAGTGGCAGATGGTAGACGATTAATGAGGTGGTATGCATATGTTATTGCCTCAGCCCAAAATTATTTGCCCAAGCCAGCATTGGACAACATACACTGAACCTTCTCCAGCAAAGTCCGGTTCATGCGTTCTGCCACTCCATTCTGTTGTGGTGTATTTTTGATGGTGAAATGTCTCAAAATTCCATCATCTTCACAAATCTTATTATAAAGATCATTTTTGTATTCTCCACTGTTATCTGTGTGAAGACACTTTATTTTTCTGCCTGTTTGAGTCTCTATCATCGCCTTCCATTTGAAAAAAATTTCCAGCACCTCATCTTTGGTTTTCATAGTATACACCCACACTCTCCAGGAAAAGTCATCAATAAAGGTTACAAAATAGTATTTCCCACCTAATGAAGGTGTTTTGGAAGCACCCAAAATATCAGAGTGAACATAATCCCAAATATCTTTAGTATTATGGATAATTCTTCCAAATTTAACCCTTGTCTGTTTCCCCTTGACACAATGCTCACAAAACTCTAAATTTCAAGTCTTTACTCCTTTTAACAATCCTTGATCTGATAAAATCTTCAAGGATTTTCCTCCAGCATGTGCCCTAGCTTGGTTGCTTCTGCCTCCTTGTCATCACTGGATGTCACTGTTGCTGTCCCAATAGCTGTACTACCTTGATAGTGGTACATGTTATTATTTCGCCGAATTCCCTTCATTACCACTAGTGCACCGGAGCATATTCTCATTATCCCATTTTCTGCAATGACTTTGAGCCTCTTTGACTCTAGGGCTCCTACAGAAATGAGATTTTTCTTCAATTCCGATACGTATCGAATATCTGTTAATGTTTTGATAAATCCATCATGGTTCCTTAACCGGATTGAACCAATACCATATGCGGTAAGAGGATTGTTATTCGCGGTGTGAATAAATCCACATTCTCCTTCTTGAAAATCAATGAACCAGTCCCTGTTGGGACACATATGATAGCTACAAGCTGAATCCATCAGCCATATATGAGATGGTTCGAATGGCTTAGTTGTAACAAGTGAGAAATCAGAGTTGTCATAATCAGCTACATTTGAATCCATGACAGCCTTCCCACTGTTAGGTTTGACCTTGTTTTTCAACTTTAGACAGTCTTTCTTCCACTGCCCTTTTTCTCGGCAAAAGGCGCATTCATCTTTGCTAGGTATGGATCTTGACTTGGATCTTCCTTTATTCGTTCTCATATGATTTTAAGAACGACCTCTCACAACCAGTGCTTCTCCTTCTCCACTCTTTTTCTTTTCTCTCTTTCTTTGTTCAAAGTTGTATAAGGCAGAACAAACTTCTTTGAGAGATACATCATCATTCCCATGAAGTAGAGTTATTTCAAGGTGCTCGTACTCATCGGGAAGTGAACTTAATAACATTAAGGCCATATCCCCATCACTAAAGGTCACATCCATATTCTGCAAATCTGTCGCCAACTTATTAAAGCTGGTGATGTGATTATTCATTGTAGTACCAGGAACATATGTGAAGTGTAACAACCTTTTTTTCATGTAAAGTTTATTTTGACTGTTTTTCTTCAAGAATTTATCATCCAATGCATTTCACAATTTATTTGCAGAAGTTTCTTTTGTGCATGGATACTTCTTTTCTCTTGTGAAGTAAGATCGAATGGTACCACAAGCAACGCGATTGATAATCTTCCAATTTTCTTCTTCGATATTGTCTGATTTATTTTCTTCTATGGCAATATCTAGCCCTTGTTGAAAAAGGATATTAAGAACCTCAGCTTGCCACATCCCGAAATGTCCTGACCCGTCAAAAATTTTAACTGCAAATTTCGCATTTGACATAATTCTTGTCATAAGTGAAGATGCCAACGACGTATTACTAATACCCGATGTGGGCTCTTCATTTTTATTATCTCCCATTTTGCTACAGATACTATTTATTTACTGACAGTACAGAACACCAAAGTAATTCTTTTCTGATGTGGAAGTTCAGACTATGCTGTAACCACAGAGCATACTAAGATAGAACCTTGGCTCTGATACCAATTGTTGCGGAAGCCGAATATATAGAGAATGATTAAATCACAACTACTATATCTAAAGGTAGCTAATAAATAGTAAATGAGACAATAATAAAAGGAACACCAGAAATTAATGAGGTTCGGCAAAATTTGATTGTTGCCTAGTCTTCGGACACAATCAACTCAAATTTATTTTACTAAAAAACAATACAAGAGAAATACTACAAGAGAGAAAGAAGATTCAAATGCCTTAGGAGATAAGAAGGCAAGTGAGAGATGTTTTCAAATGAACAAAACCCTTGCTATTTATAGAAGGGAAATGACCTTAATAATGTCATGCATGACATCATATTAAGTGTGAACATGCAATATAGATGTATGAAAAATGCATCGACCAATTTCTTCCTAAAAGGAGGTTTCAAATGTTCACACTAGTTCACATTAATCTTGTCAAATTCAACAAGTACTAGTCAAGCGTTTTCCTTTTCCATAAAAGTAGTATTACTGTTAGTCTTGTATTTTTTTATTCTTCGATTTTTATTACCACATGTTATTTCTTTCACTTCAGTTTTCTTATTATCTTGTTATTATTACTGCTTGTTGCTACTGCTTCTTTTTTTTATCTTTACTTGAGCCGAAGGTCTATCGAAAACAGTCTCTCTACCTTCTCAGAAGGTAGGGGTAAGGTCTATGTACATACTCCCCTCCTCGAACCCCACTTATGAAATTACACTTGATTTGTTGTTGCTGTTGTCAATTTTCATTGGTCAATGTCATTATTTGAGCAAAAACGACTAGATTATTTTTTGAAGTTAAAAATATATATGAAGAAACAACACAAGAGTACTATGGCTTTCATCCAAAATATGGCAAAAACATATTTTTTAAAAGGATAGTGAAAAACACACGTAATCCAAATTACATAAATGTCCAAGTATTATCGTTTTTTTCGTAAAGTTAAATCATTTTAAAATTGGTCTTATACGTGTTACCAAACTTATAAAATATAGACATATTAATTTTGTATCTACGAAACATTTAGCATTATTTTAGACAATAAATGTTAGAAAGATTCAAAGTTCGGAAACGCCAAAAGTAAATAAAGAGCGGTATTGTGCCCCATTTTTCTAAGCTGAAGCAAATAAAAGAAAACGTCGTGTGCAAAGCGAAGACTTTGACACATATATAATCTTCCTATTTTCCTTATTTGAGATCAATTTAATGGATTAGGCCACAAGAAATATACATAGAAAATTATGGATGTCTTGTGCAGGTATGAGAAACTTGTTTATTTGTATCATGAGGAAAACTAGGTAAGAAGTGAAGTGAGTGCTAAGGATAAGGTTGTTAATGTTTAGATAAGAGAAAGGAAAAGTGTGAAGACATAAGCAACTGCACTTTCACGAAGAAAGGGAAAGAGGGCAGAAGGCCAAATAAATTATTTATAATTTCTTCTTCCTAGAGCTGATATTATCCAACACAAATAGGAGTAAGTATATCCTTTCGCTATCAATATTAGAGTACAATAATTCATGACTAGTTTTTCTAGACATTACGTACATTATGGACAACACCCCCGCACCTTTAATATTACTACCCTCCTACACCATGCTACATCATATTTCATATGTAACACTAAAAAGGATTGTCTCGTGCATGAGTATTCCGCGTTAACGCAAGGCCCCGCAGAGGCGGATTCAGAATTTCAAGCTTATGCGTTCGAGATGTTAATTTTTTAAATTACTAGGTTCTAAATTAATAATTTGTACATATTTAATGAAAAATTTAAGACAAATACATAATTTGAACCAAAACTATTGGGTTCGGCCAAACCCGAAGCCAACACTATGGCTCCGTTTTTGAGGTCGAGGGAAGGATCTCACCCTAAAGGGATGTGATGTAGGGGTGTGGATGATTTAATGCTCGAATCCCTGACCTATAGGTCTGTTTGACCAAGAACAACTTCTGGTTAAAACGATTATATTTATACAATAACGGGTTAAACTTGGTTAATGATAATATCTCTAGATGTGGATTCTAACAAAATGGCTAACGTTTAGACAGATCTAGTAGAGAATCGACAATAGCATTCAATATGTGTTTCGAAAGATATCAATATTAATGGAGAAGTAACTAGCAATAAATAACAATAAATGACATTTATGTAAATAGGAGAAGTGGTTCACCCAATAAATAATGAGCTAGGTGATTATTCCACGTGACAATGATGAGTGACAGATAGATCTTAGAAGATTCAAAATATTCTCGGATCTGATGAAAAAAGTGTGGAATAATAAAAAGGTAGTTTTTGTATATTTACAATAGAGAGAGCGAGAGAATCTTTTAGCAAAGTCTGCTCTTATCACAATAAATATCACATGCCTATGTTCATTAACTTTTCCCTATATATCTCGGACATACCCCCAGTAAATCCTAGTAGTACAAGTGTAGAGAATATCCAATGGAATATTTTTTTTAATTTTCTATTCTAATAAACTAGTCGCTACAGCTCTTTTTGCGGTGCTCGACATCGACCATCGTTTGCATCTCGACCACGAGCCTCGCTATCTCCTGGTCGATCTCGGGTGACTATTCTCTCGATGTTATTTTGCCCTAAGTACTGAGACAGATTTCGACCTATATAGTTAGTCCCTCCTCTTATTAAGGCCGACCCCGGACGACCTTGATGAGCGGATTCTGTTTATCGTGGTTGGCAAAATTGGACGAACGGGTCGAGTAGTGACGTTTTAGACGAGATGATAACATGACCTTTCGTGAGCCACGAATTTCGAGGTCACATCGTTTCTACTTCATAATGACGTCATGACATCATACATCATTATGATGTATTTTCTCGATATTTTGCGTCGTTTCCCATATATCTGCCATTTTGGTACCAGCGCTGGGCAATGATGGCCTGAATTCTCGGATCTGACGCTTGAATTCATATAAATAGGGAGATGAGGACATTCATTTATGTTTTGCATATTCTTCATATCGAATCCCTGCATCTTCTTCTCCTTACTTCATTATTGTGTGTCTACTCTCCTGGTTCCGACGATCCCAGTTACTTTCAACACTCCTACACTTAAAGTAGACCAGCCCCTTTGGCGGTGATTATGCCTCCTCATGCTATGGGCGCTTCGGCTGCTATTGAGGATGAGAACTTCGTCACATTTGAGAAGATCGTTCCTCGTGGCGAGAAAATTAGGTCTGACTTCTTGAAAGCGCCTGAAGATGAGCCCAAGAGGTCCGAGTCGGTGATGAAATAGGCAGATCTAGCAGAGCTTAGGGTTAGATTCAACCTTCCCACTCATGTCGATCTGATTTCTGCATAGAGGAATGTGGTGCAAGCCCACCGTCCCACGTTTTTTACATTCTATGCTTTCCCTTTTTATGTTGGCTACACTCTTTCCCTTCTCCCACTGGCGGAGGAGTTCTGTCGTTACTATAGCGTTTTCCCAACCCAGCTTTCTCCATATATATACAAGCTTATTAGGATGTTTAGAAAATATGCGGAACTGGTCGGGGTCGAGGTCGAGGTCATGCTTCGGCATCTGATGCATCTTTTCGCCCCTAGTTTTTATAGGGGACGATGTTGAATCTTCGCCATTGAGGGGGCAAATGCTTGATGGTAAAGATGGATGACAAGGCAAACCACAGGCGTAGTGGCAAATGCTTGGTGGCAAATGCAAATGTCAGAACCGAAGACGTAGTGGCGAACGCGAACAGCTTTCCCGAGACCTGGAATTACACTCGTAAGTGTTTAATCCTTTCTTCGTTAAAACATTCGATTTGCTTGTTTTTGTCGTAGATCCTGAACTCGGGTTCTCTTCTTATGCAGCCAAGACTACGCCCCCTCCTTTGGTCAGGGATATTTTTGATTTGGTTGTTCGAGTTCTCCCTCGCACCATGGGAATTCGCAAGCGGTCGAGCTTTCTCAAGAATTTTGTGCCTGCTCCTCCCTCGATTGGTGAGCTAGTTCGTTTTCTTTTGTTCTTTGGCCTTTTAGCCGTTTATTTTTTTTAGTTTGCTTCTGCCGATGGTGATAATGTTTTTTGTTTCTTTCTTCTTCAGGCCGGGGACCTTTGAGGAGGCTGAGAGCTCCCCCCTTCATTCCGTAAGAGGAATGCTGCCTCCTCTTTGACATCTATTACTTCTTCAACCGAGGTTAGAATTACTCGTTCCTCCATTTCCATTCCCTGCTTGACTGCGGCTAGGTCTGTTCGATCTTCAGCCCTGACTACCACTGACTCGGCATCGGCTTCTTCTCTGTCTGCAAATATATTAACAGCGGGGCTTCCGGCTTCCCCTTTATACCGTCTGGTTAACAAGGAAGAGGAATCTTAGCCGAGCAATGGGAATTTGGTGCCCCGCAAGAGAAGGTCGGTGGACGTTGGTGATGGGGTTGCCCGGGATGTGAATTCGACAATGGATGATTTCGTCATCCATAAAACGGAGACCATAATACTTCAAGACGATGTCGAGCAGGCGTCCGACATCCCGACATCGCCGAAAGCCGTAGAGGGCATATCTCTTCCCTTTGCGGCAGTAAGAGCATTGTCGGCCTCGCTCTCAGGTTAAACTTTTTTAAGGCTTCTTTTTCTTACCTGCTTTATTCAGTTTTTTGATCTGTTTTACTGCTTCGCCTTTATTGGTGGAGAGGTTCTTGTGTTTGACTTTCTCTTTTTGTGATTGCAGACCGTAATTTTGGAAATTGAAAGCGCTTGAAGAGAGGAGAGGTGCAAGGCTATTTTTATGAAGTTGAAGCAAAAGTACCACGAGTACCGCGATAAGCACCGAGAAATTTGTAGGCGGTTTTATGGGAGCGGCAATTTCCAGGCTCTTCGAGATGAACTGAAGGGGAAAGATGACGAGCTGGTGAGGGTCATCGAAAAATGAAGCGTTCTTGAGGGGACGCTAATGAATAAAGAAGAAGAGCTTGAGGTTAGTAGGGGGGTCGAAGCCCAGTGTGGCGATCTCCAAGCTCAGGTGGTCTTACGGCGCGCCGATCTTGAGGAATGTCAATTCAAAGCAGAAGATTTAAGTGGCGAGGTTGCCAAGAAGGCAACGGACCTCGAGAAGGCAGAGTTGGCTCGGACCGAGGCTATGAGGAATGCGGAGGCTTTGGAGATCATGATCCACAGTCTTTATTCCACGCAAGGGAGTGCTTTGGAGACGGCTAGGCTCAAATAAGAGCGGCTTGATGAACGGATTGGAGAGTTAGAGAAAGAGGCTTCTGGCCTTTGTGATCGAGTCACCGTTCTTGAGGCCGAGAAGGCCCAACTACTGGCTCGAACGTCTTCTTCCCGCACTTCTGATTTTTCTAATGTTCCTCGAGATTTGTACAAGGAGTGGATTCACGCCGAGGCCCAACTAGATATATTTAGATATGTGATGAGGGCGGGCACAATTTTAGAATCCATCTTTGAAGATGCTCGTGTTAAGGCACGTGAAGCTCGGATCGCTTGTGGTTATGATCCTGCTACACCGGAGGTCGATGACGATGAGAAAGATGTAGGAGTGAACTGGATTGAAGAGGACGCCTGGTATGAGGACGCGTATCCTAGGGGCGGTGGTGATGGTGAAGAGGCAGATGAGGATAGTTCAGGTGATCAAGTCAATGGCACTGCTGGGCCCGGCGGCAACCAGTAGTTTTTCTTTTTCCCTCTTTTTGTTTAGCCGCAAACTTGTATGTTTTTGTGGGCGTCTTTACGAGCCTTTGTAAAAAATATTCTAAGAATGAAATGTCAGTTTTGTTATTTGTACCTGATTCCTTTTTCTTCGATTCGTGCTTGTATGCTTTTTGATTTTATCGCTTGGTTTTCTTAGTCGTGATCACTTAGCTCGAATAAGGTTGAATGTATCCATAGTTTAACTACAGCTGAGGGTCAGCATGTGTTAGTTCGAACGATGTCGAAGCAAAATCTGAGTTTGATCATGGTCGAGGGCTAGTAGATGTTAGTTCTAACAAGGGCAAACATATCATATGTTTATTTATGGTCGAGGACTAGTTAGGTGTTAATTCGAACGAGGTCGAATATAACCTCTATTTAGTTATGGCCAAGGGCCGGTCAGGTGTTAATTCGAACGAGATCAAATATAACCTATATTTAGTTATGGCTGAGGGCCGGTAAGGTGTTAATTCGAACGAGGTCGAATATAATATATATTTAGTTATGGTAGAGGGCCGGTCAGGTGTTAATTCGAACGAGGTTGAATATAACCTATACTTAGTTATGGCCGAGGGCCAGTTAGGTGTTAATTCGAATGAGGTCGAATATAACCTATATTTAGTTATGGCCGAGGGCCAGTTAGGTGTTAATTCGAACGAGGTCGAATATAACCTATATTTATCTATGGCCAAGGGCCAGTTAGGTATTAATTCAAACGAGGTCGAATATAACCTATACTTAGTTATGTTTGCCTCTAGGTGTAGATTTTTGTCGACGTTATGAACTTTAAGGCAATATTTCCTTGGTTGTACATTTAGAGAAATAGAAATAAACTTCACGCATTTTTGCTTTGTTCATACACTTGGAGAAATTTACATATATTATAATTTTTTTTAGTGTTGGCTGGTGTTCCAGTCCCAGTCTCAGTCTATCTAGTCCCTTCATTGGTCGACCCGGAGAAGTCTTGAGAGGTCGAGCAATGAAGTAGCCGTCCTCTGTTTCCATCTATGCGCACTTCAATATGAAGTGTCCCCTCCATCACCTCGTTAAAAACCTCCTTGAGAAAATCCAATTGGGACAAAACTCAAGTGAGGGAAAAGAGTGCGACTTTGGGGACGCTTTATCTCTTAAAAGTTGAAGTACTTGAGGTGTGCAATATTCTAGTTGTTTGGTAGTAGCTTTCCTTCCATTGTTTCTAGTTGGAATGACCCTTTGTTCATTGTTGCCGTGATTTCATACGGGCCGTCCCAATTTGTTCCTAGTTTACCTTCTCGTGGGTCTTTTCTCGCTTGTGTTTTAGCTTTAAGCAGGTAGTCCTCAAATTTGAGTGGTGTGATCTTTGCCTTTTTGTTATAATAGTGTTCTGTTTGTTGCTTTTGGGAGATCATCCTTTCGTAGGACATATCTCTTCATTCTTCGACTTCATCGAGCTCATGCCTTCTGCTTTCATCATTACTGGCTCCGCTTTAGTGGGAGTATCTTAGGCTAGGCTCCCCGACTTCGACCGGTATTACTGCATCAGTCCCATAGACCCATAGATCTGGTCGCGTTGACATCCGTCGAACTAGGGTAGCAGCTTGCAGATTTTTGTCTGGTACTTTTGCAACCTTTGTTCCTTGATCTGGAAAGTCCCTGTGACTTGGTTGACTACGAGTTGAGAATCGCAGCGCAGTCTTAGCCGTTTATCCCCTTATTTGAGTGCTTGTCTTAATCCTACAATTACGGCCTCATACTCGGCCTCGTTGTTAGTTATGTTCGGGCATCTTATAGACTGGCGAATCACTTTGCCTGTTGGGACTTTGAGTACGAGTCCCAGTCCGGACCCTGATGCGTTAGACACGCCGTCAGTGTACAGGACCCAGAGGTCTTGCATTTGGGGAGAAGCGTGGACAATTTCTTTTTTGAATTTGGGCATTATTTTTGCGTTGAAGTCGGTGACAAAGTCTGCAAGGACTTGTGACGTTCTCATTGTTCGCAGATAATATATGATATCGTGCTCGCTCAATTAGATGGCCCATTTGGCCAACTTGCCCGATAGCTCGGGTTTATGCAAAATGCTTCTTAGGGGGAAAGTCATGACGACCGATATGGGGTGCATTGGAAATATGATCTAACCTTTCGTGAAGCTACGACTAAGGCCAGAAGCAGTTTTTTGAGGTGGGGGTATCTTGTCTCAGCGTCGACTAGTGTTTGTCTAATGTAATAGATGGGAGATTGAGTACCTTTATTTTCTCGGACCAGGACTGCACTCACAGCTACTTCGGATACGGCAAGGTAGACGAGGAGGTGCTCCCTCGGTTCTAGTTTTGAAAGCGATGGTGGCGATGAAAAGTACACCTTTAACTCCTTCGGGGCTTGGGTGCACTCACAGGTCCATTGGAAGTCGTTATCCTTTTAGAGTACGCTGGAGAATATATGGAACCTATCAGATGATCGCTAAATGAATCCTAAAAGGGCGACGATATAGCCAGCCAACCTCTGAACCTGTGTTTTGGTGGTCAAGTGCTCTTGTATCCCTCGATGGATTTTATTTGGTCGGGATTTACCTCGATACCTCGCTATAATACTAGAAAACATAAGAATTTTCCTGAGGCCACGCCGAATGCATACTTTTTGGGGTTCAGTTTCATTCCGTATTGCCTGAGTATGTCGAAGGTTTCTCTCATGTGGTTGATATGATCTTCTTTCCTTTTGGTCTTGACCAGTATGTCGTCTATATAGACTTCCATCGTTTTACCGAGTTGGTAAGTCGCCCCTGCATTTTTTAGTTCAAAGGGCATTACCTTTAGCAGTACGTCCCCTGATGGGTGATGAAGGTGGTTTTCTCCTGATCCTCTTATTCCATGAGGATCTGATTATAGGCCGAGTAGGCGTCCAAGAAGCTCAGTAGTTCATGCCCGGCCATTGCGTCGATGAGTTGGTCGATATGGGGTAATGAAAATGCATCCTTGGGGTATGCTTTATTCAGATTTGTGAAATCTACGCACATCCGACATTTCCCATTCTTATTTTTCACCATGACAACGTTGGCGACCCATTGGGGGTATTTCAACTCCCTGATGGAGCCATATTCCAACAATGTTTCCACTTCTTCGCGTACTGCGTCATTAATTGCGGAGTTGAACTTACGCCTAACCTGCCTCACAGGGGGTGCAATGGATCGACGTTCAATTTTTGTGTGGCAATTTCCTCTAGGATACCTGGCATATCTGCATGGCTAAAAGCAAACAAGTCTGCGTTAGCAGTTAAGAATTGATGAAACTTACCCGGTTCCTGAAGTTTGGAGCCGATGTAAGTTTTCCTGTTGTGATCTTTGCTGTCTAATTGAACGATGTTGAGGTCCTCTATCGATCCTGCAGCTTCGACCGTATCGGGGTCTCTGATTACGTCCACGCTGTCATCACATATCGACCTCGACACTGTTGATTGATATGCCTCTTTTTCTTTGTCCTTTGTTTATTGAGTGACCGTACAATCTAGAGCGATGTGGTAGCATTCCTGGGATGTGCATTGTTCTCCTCGTATATTGAATATTCCCCATGGATTTAGGAATTTGATGACTTGGTACAAGCTGGAGGTGATGGCTCTTATGGTGTGTATCCATGGTCGCCATATTATGGCGTTGTATGTTGTGTCTTGGTCCATGATATTGAATGTGATTTCTAGTGTGAGCCACCGGCTAGGACGGGGAGTGTGATCTCGCTGGATGTTCGCTCAACTGCATTGTTAAAACCCGTTAGTGTGATGCAGCGCGGTATTATCTTATCCTCGAGTTTCATTTGTGCAAATACTCGAGGGTGGATAATACACGCGCCGCTTCCATCGTCTGCCATAATGCGTCTCATGTCGGTATCTAAAATTTGTAAAGTGATAACAAGTGCATCATAGTAAGGGAAAGCCAAACTGTTGGTATCTAACTTATCAAAAATGATACTTTTTTGAGTACATCATGTCGTTCATGGGTGATGGACCGTTTGAGCTTGTAGGTTGTGGTGAACTTCACACTGTTGATAGAAGCATCATCGTCGCCGCCAATGATCATGTGGATGGTGTGGGTTGGTGAGGGCAGTTTCGGTGGTCCTTGATGTTGTTCACATCCTCTAGCAAAGTTGTCCTTCCCCGGTCACTCAGCAACTCTTTGAGGTGTCCATGTTGTAGCATGTTTACGACCTCCGGCCTTAAGACGATGCAATCCTCGATTTTTTGTCCTCGCACTTGATGAAACTCGCAAAGGGCATCTGATTTTCTGGTATTCAGGTCTGACCTCATCTTTTGTGGCCATTTCACCTTCAGTCCAAGCTTCTCCAAGATGTAGACTAATTTTGTAGGCGACACACACAAATTATGAGCGGATAATAAAGGGGGCATACCTCTTTCGTTCCGGTGAGTCCCTGTTCTTGATCGGGGAGGGCCCTCTACATGGCGGGAGAAAGACGTAATGGCGGTTCTGACATATGTTAGATGTCATTCCCGGTTGGGTTGCGAGGCTGCAAGATCTTCTGATATTATTTATTTGATCTTTTTTGGATTCGGCTTGCACCGGGTTCAGTCGATGGGTCGGCCCATTGAGGTCTTCCTCGTCTGCTCGGACTTTAGCGCAATATGCATTGTGTATTTCATCCCAAGTAGTCGGGGGTACTTCATAAGCTGACTTAGTAACTTTCTTGTTGCCCTCGAACCATTTCTGCTCAGCCCGTTTTGAAAAGCTGCGATCGCCATCCATTCCGATACATTCGGCATGGTCATTCTTACTCGGTTCAACCGGGCAAGGAAATCCCTCAATCCCTCTCTCGGAGACTGTCTGGCCTCTATTCTTTTGGCCCTGGCATGGGCCGTTACAAACTTATCGGCCATTTCATTGAAGGTTTCAATAGAACGCGCAAGCAGTTGTGAGTACCATGTTAATGCTCCTCCCGTGAGGGTCTCGCCGAAGTTTTTTAACAAAATGGGGGATACTTGTTCCTTAACAAGGTCATTTCCTTTCACGGCGGTGAGGTAGTGAGTTACATGGTTTTCAGGGTCAGTCGTGCCATCATATATTAACAGATAGGGCGGCATTTTAAAGGTCTTTGGTATGGCATGAGGGGTGGTATCATCACTGTATGACTGCTCAACAAACCGACTGACATCACTCTTCGGCAAAAGCTTAGGGGCGCCCATTATCTTATCGACACTTTCTTGGTGTTCTCTCATTTGGTCCCCATTTTACCAAGAAGATCAACTTCTGGTTAAAATGATTATATTTATACAATAATGGGTTAAACCTGGTTAATGATAAAATCTCTAGATGTGAATTCTAACAAAATGGCTAACGTTTAGACAAATCTAGTACAGAATCGACAATAGCTTTCAATATATGTTTCGAAAGATATCAGTATTAATGGAGAAGTAATTAGCAATGAATAATAATAAATGGTATTTATGTAAATAGGAGAAGCGGTTCATGCAATAAACAATGAATTAGGTGATTATTCCTCCTGACAATGATGAGTGACAAACAGATCTTAGAACATTCAAAATATTCTTGGATCTGATGGAAAAAGTGTGGAATAATATGAGCAACGATCTTGATAAAAAGGTAGTCTTTTTATCTTTACAATAGAGAGAGCGAGAGAATCGTTTAGCAAAGTCTGCTTTTATCACAATGAATATCACATGCCTCTTTTCATTAATGTTTTTTTATATATCTGGGACATATACCTAGTAAACCCTAGTAGTATAAGTGCAGAGAATATCCAATGGAATATTCTCTTTAATTCCCTATTCTAATAAACTAAATGTTATAGCTCTTTTTGTGATGCTCGACATCGACCATCGTTTCCATCTCGACCACGAGTCTCGCTATCTTCTAGTCAACCTCAGGTGACTCTTTTCTCGATGCTATTTTGCCCTAAGTACTGAGACAGATTTCGACATATACAGTTAATCCTTCCGTTTATTAAGGCCTCCCCTAGACGGCCTTGATGAGCGAATTCTATTTATCGTGGTTGGCAAAATTGGACGAGCAGGTCGAGAAGTGACGTTTTAGATGAGATGATGACATGAACTTTCGTGAGCCGTGACTTTTGAGGTCACATCGTTTCTACTTCAGAATGACGTCATGACATCATGCGTCATTATGGCGCATTTTCCCGATATTTTGCGTCGTTTACCGTGCATCTGCCATTTCGATACCAGCGCTGCGCAATGATGGCTTGATTTCTCGATTTTGGCACTTGAATTCTAACAAATAGAGATATGAGGGCATTCATTCATGTTTTGCATATTCTTCATATCGAATCCCTGTATCTTCTTCTCCTTACTTTATTATTGTGTCTACTCTCTTGGTTCCGGCGATCCCAGTTGCTTCCAATATTCCTACACTTAAATATCCTCTTTCTTGTTGGAACTATGGCCAACGTATTTTCTCGTCCTAGTGAGGAAAGTAGACCGGTCCTTTTAGCAGTGATTATGCCTCTTCATGCCGTGGGCGTTTCGGTTGCTATTGAGGATGAGAACTTCCCCACGATGGAGGAGATAGTTCCTCGTGGCGAGAAAGTTAGGTCTGACTTCTCGAAAATGCCTGAAGATGAGCCTGAGTTTTCCAAGTCGGTGATGAAAGAGGCCGATCTAGCAAAGCTTAGGGTTAATTCAACCATCCCAGTCATTTTGATCTAATTCCTGCAGAGCGGGATGCGGTGCAAGCCCACCGTCCTAGGTATTATGCGTTCTTCGCTTACCTCTTTTATGTTGGCTACAATCTTCCCCTTCTCCCACTGGTGGAGGAGTTCTGCCGTTACTATGGCGTTTGCCCGGCCCAACTTTCTCCATATATCTACAAGCTTATTAGGACGTTTACTAAATATGCGGAATTGGTAGGGGTCAAGGTCACACTTCGTCATCTAATACATCTCTTTGCCCCTAGTTTCTATAGGGGGACGATGTTGAATATTCGCTATCGAGGGGGAAAATGCTTGGTGGTGAAGATGGACGACAAGGCGAACCGCCAGTTCTGGCATAATTTCTTCTTTGTCAGAACTGAAGACGTAGTGGCGAACATAGATGGCTTTCCTGAGACCTAGAATTACACTCGTAAGCGTTTAATCCTTTCTTCGTTAAAACATTCCATTTGCTTGTTTTGGTCGTAGATCCCGAACTCGGGTTCTCTTCTTATGCAGCCAAGACTATGACCCCTCCTTTGGTCGGGGATATTTCTGATTGGGTTGGTCTAGTTATCCCTCGCACCGAGTGAATTCGCGAGTGGACGAAATTTCTCAAGAAGTTTGGGCCTTCTCCTCCCTCGACCGGTGAGCTAGTTCGTTTTCTTTTGTTCTTTGGCCTTTTAGTCCTTTATTTCTTTTAGTTTGCTTCCGTCGATTGTAATAACCTTTTCTGGTTCTTTCTTCTTCAGGTCAGGGACCTTCGAGAAGGACGAGAGCTCCCCCCTTCATTCCGCAAGAGGAAGGTTGCCTCCTCTTTGGCATTTATTCCTTCTGCAACCGAGGTTAGAACTACTCGTTCCTACGTTTTCGTTCCCTGCTCAACTGTGGCTAGGTCTATTCGGGCTTCGGCCTCGGCTATCATTTACTCGGCATTGACTTCTTCTCCATCTGCAAATATATTAACAACGGGGCTTACGGCTTCCCCTTTATACCGTATGGTGGACGAGAAAGATGAGTCTCCGCTGAGCGATGGGAATTTGGTGCCCCGCAAGAGAAGGTCGGTGGACGTTGGTGATGGGGTTGCTCGGGCTTTGGATTCGACAATGGACGATTTCGTCATCCGTGAAATAATGACCATAATACTTGAGGGTGGTATCGAGCGGGTGTCCGACATCCCGACATCGGCGGAAGCTGTAGAGGGCATACCTCTTCCCTTTGTGACGGTAAGAGCCGAAGGGTCGACCGTTGTGGCTTCTGATAATTTGCGGCATGATGGGCTATCGACTTTGTAGCCGGCTAACGATACTGCTTCGTCGGCTGATAGGAAAGGCAAAGACGTTGCCGAGGATGGCTACGAGATAGGTTTTGATCTCGATGCCGCTGAAATGAGGATGATGGAGGAGAGGTTAACCCAGCTCGAGGTGATATTGGAGGGGTCTACGCGGACCATCACGATACCATTGGTCCATGATGTACTGAAAACCACGGAGAACTTTGTCCCTTCTATTGGTCCCCTTTATTCCGACATGTAGGGTGTAACCCTTGCGGAGTTGGATGATATCACCTTATCGAGGAGCATAGCCAGCCTCCCTCTCAGGGTAAAAATTTACAAGGCTTATTTTGCTTACCTGCTTTATTCAGATTTTTGATCTATCTTAGTGCTTCGCCATTGTCGGCGGAGAGGTTCTTGTGTTAGACTTTATCTTGTTGAGATTGCAGACCGTAATTTTGGAAATTGAAAGCGCACGAAGAGAGGAGAGGTGCAAGGCTATTTTTATGAAGTTTAAGCGAAAGTACAGCGAGTATCGCAATAAGCACCGCGAAATCTGTAGGCGGTTTGGCGGGAGCGGCAATTTCCAGGCTCTTCGAGATGAACTGAAGGGTAAAGATGACGAGTTGGTGAGGTTCATCAAAATCTTTAGCATTCTTGAGGGGAAGCAAAGTAATAAAGAAGAAAAGCTTGAGGTCAGCAGGGGGTCGAAGCCCAGTATGGTGATCTCCAAGCTCAGGTGGTCTCACTGCACGCCGAGCTAGAGGAATGTCAATTTAAAATGGATGCTTAAAGTGGCAAGGTTTCCAAGAAGGCAACGGACCTCGAAAAGGCGGAGTTGGCTCGGTCGGGGGGCTGTGAGGAAGGCGGAGGCTTTGGAGATCGTGATCCATATTTTTCGTTCCGGGTGAGAGAGTGCTTTGGAGACGGCCAGGCTCAAAGAAGACCAGCTTGATGAACGGATTGGAGAGTTAGAGAAAGAGGCTTCTGGACTTCGTGATCGAGTCACCGCTTTTGAGGCCGAGAAGGCCCAACTACTGGCTCAACCGTCCTCTTCCCGCACTTATGATTTTTATGATGTTCCTCAAGATTTGTACGAGGAGTGGATTCACGCCGAGGCCCATCTGGATATATTTAGAGATATGATGAGGCCGGGCACCGTTTCAGAAGCCGCCTTCGAAGATGCTCGTGTTAAGGCATGTGAAGCTCGGGTCGCTTGTGATTATGATCCTGCTACACCGGAGGCCGGTGACGAAGAGGGAGATGCGCGCGTGGACAAGATTGAAGAGTATGCCTGGTATGAGGACACGTATCCTGGGGGCGGTGGTGATGGTGAAGGGGCAGCTGGGGATGGTTCAGGTGATTAAGCCAATGGCACTGCTGGTCCCGGCGA
Source organism: Nicotiana otophora (assembly GCA_000715115.1). NCBI lineage: Eukaryota > Viridiplantae > Streptophyta > Magnoliopsida > Solanales > Solanaceae > Nicotiana > Nicotiana otophora. The sequence continues at coordinate 35,901 of AWOL01S0058636.1, read as the reverse complement.
CAACCAATAGTTTTTCGTTTTCCCTTTTTCTTTTTAGCCGCAAACTTGTACGTTTTTGTGGGTGTCTTTACGAGCCTTTGTAAAAAATATTCTAAGTATGAAATGCATGTTTTGTTATTTGTGCCTGATTCCTATTTTTTCGGTTCGTGCTTGTATGCTTTTTGATTTTGTCGCTTGGTTTTCTTAGTCATGATCACTTAGATCGAATAGGGTTGAACATATCCTTAGTTTAACTACAACTAAGGGTCAGTAGGTGTTAGTTCGAACGAGGTCGAAGCAAAACTTGAGTTTGATCATGGACGAGGTCCAGTAGATGTTAGTTCGAACGAGGTCGAACATATCATATGTGTATTTATTGTAGAGGGTCGGTTAGGTGTTAATTCGAACGAGGTCGAATATAACCTCTATTTAGTTATGGCCGAGGGCCGATCATATGTTAATTTGAACGAGGTCGAATATAACCTATATTTAGTTATGGCCGAGGGCCGGTCAGGTGTTAATTCGAACTATGTCGAATATAACCTATATTTAGTTATGACCGAGGGCCGGTCAGGTGTTAATTTGAATGAGGTCGAATATAACTTATATTTAGCTATGGCCGAGGGCCGGTCAGGTGTTAATTTGAATGAGGTCGAATATAACTTATATTTAGCTATGGCCGAGGGCCGGTCTGTTGTTAATTCAAAAGAGGTCGAATATAACCTATACTTAGTTATGGCTGAGGGCCAGTTAGGTGTTAATTCAAATAAGGTCAAATATAACCTATATTTAGTTATGGTCGAGGGCCAGTTAGGTGTTAATTCGAACGAGGTCGAATATAACCTATACTTAGTTATGGCTGAGGGCCAGTTAGGTGTTAATTCAAATAAGGTCAAATATAACCTATATTTAGTTATGGTCGAGGGCCAGTTAGGTGTTAATTCGAACGAGGTCGAATATAACCTATACTTAGTTATGGCTGAGGGCCAGTTAGGTGTTAATTCAAATAAGGTCAAATATAACCTATATTTAGTTATGGTCGAGGGCCAGTTAGGTGTTAATTCGAACGAGGTCGAATATAACCTATACTTAGTTATGTATGCCTCTAGGCGCGGCTTTTGTCGACGATGTGAACTTTAAGGCAATGTTTCCTTGGTTGTACATTTGGAGAAATAGAAATAAACTTCATACATTTATTCTTTACTCATACACTTGGAGAAATTTACATATATTATAATTTGTTTTGGCATTGGCTGGCGTTCTAGTCCCAGTCCTAGTCCCAGTCTATCTAGTCCCTTCATTGGTCGACATGGAGAAGTCTTGAGAGGTCGAGCAATGAACTAGCCGTCCTGTGTTTCTGTTTGTGCGCACTTCAACCTGAAGTGTCCCCTCCGTCGCCTCGTTAAAAACCTCATTGAGAAAACCCAATTGGGACAAAACTCAAGTTAGGGAAAAAGAGTACGACTTTGGGGATGCTTTATCTCTTAAAAGTTGAGGTACTTGAGGTGTGCAATATTCTAGTTATTTGGTAGTAGCTTTCCTTCCATTGCTTCTACTTGGAATGACCTTTTGTTCGTTGTTGCCGTGATTTTGTACGGGCCGTCCCAATTTGTTCCTAGTATACCTTTCCGTGGGTCTTTGCGCGCTTGTGTTTTAGCTTTAAGCACGTAGTCCCCGACTTTGTGTGGACTGATCTTTGCCTTTTTGTTATAATAGAGTTTTGCTAGTTGCTTTTGGGCGATCATCCTTAAGTAGGCCATATCTATTTGTTCTTCGACTTCGTCCAGCTCCTTCCTTATGCTTTCATCATTACTAGGTCCACTTTCATGGGAGTATCTTAGGCTGGGCTCCCTGACTTCGATCGGTATTACTACATCAGTCCCATAGACCAATGAGTAAGGCATCTCTCCTGTGCTCATCTTCGGAGTTGTTCGGTAGGCCCAAAGTACTTCTGGTAATATTTCCGGCCACAACCCTTTGGCGTCTTCCAGTTTTTTCTTCATGATATTTAGTATCGACTTGTTGGAGGACTCTGCTTGCCCGTTGCCCTCGAGGTGGTATGGCGTTGAGAGTATTCTTTTGATATGCCAGTTTTCAAAAATTTTAGCGATCCTTTTTCCTGCAAATTGGGATCCGTTGTCGCAGCTGATCTCTTTGGGGAGCCCGAAACAACATATGATGTTTTTCCATATGAAGGCGATCACTTCCTGTTTGCGTATTTGGATGAATATTCCAGCTTCTACCCACTTAGAGTAATAGTCAGTTAAAACCAAAAGAAATCATACGTTACCTTGTCCTGCTGGGAGGGGGGCCACAATGTCCATTCCCCATTTGATAAATGTCCAAGGGTACGTCACTGAGTGTAGGTGGTTTCCTGCTTGGTGAATCATTAGGGCATACTTCTGGCATTGCTCGCACTTTTTCACGAAATCCGCGGCCTCCTTTTTCCTGGCGGGCCATTAATACCCTGCATGTATAAGGCATCTGACCAAAGTTAGATTGTTGGAATGAGCTCCATAGTGTCCTTCGTGGACCTCCTCAAGGACGTGCCACGTCTGATTTGGGCCCAGGCATTTCGCCAGAGGATCGCCGTACGTTCTCTTGTACATGTCGTTGTGAATGATGTTGTACCTGGCTGCTTGCATTGGCAATTTCTTGGCTTCTTTTTTATCAACTAGGAGTATTCTGTCCTGCAAGTATGTAACAATACGGTTGTGCCAGCCCCAAGTTAGGTTTATAGTTCTTACCTCGATTAGGTCTATCGATGAATTGAGAAGGGGGACTACACTTCTGTCTCTGTTTGCAATGTTTTTGGTGGCTGCGGCTAATTTGGCGAGGTTGTCCACCTCGGTATTCTGTGCTGGAAGATCTAGTTGAGTTGACATTCGTCGAATTCGGGTAGCAGCTTGCAGATTTTGGTCTGGTACTTTTTCAACCTTTATTCCTTGATCTGGAAAGTTCTTGTGACTTGGTTGACTACGAGTTTAGAATCACAGCACAGTCTTAACCATTTCGCCCCGTATTTGAGTGCTAGTCTTAGTCCTGCAATTACGGCCTCATACTCAGCCTCGTTGCTAGTCATGTCCGGGCATCTTATGGACTGACGAATCACTTCGCCTGTTGGAATTTTGATAGTCTAGACCCTGGCGCGTTAGATGCACCATCAGTGTACAGGACCCAGAGGTCTTACGTTAGGGGAGAAGCGTGGACAATTTCTTTTTCGACTTCGGGGATAATGCCTGTGCTGAAGTCAACGATGAAGTCTGCAAGGACTTGTGACTTTATCGTTGTTCGTGGCCAATATGTGATATCGTGCTCGCTCAATTCGATGGCCCATTTGGCCAACTTACCCGATAGCTTGAGTTTATGCAAAATTCTTCTTAGGGGGAAAGTCGTGACGAGATGGGGTGGCATTGGAAACATGGTCTAACCTTTCGTGAAGCTACGACTAAGGCCATAGCTAGTTATTCGAGGCGGGGGTATCTTGTCTCGGCATCAACTAGTGTTTTGCTAATGTAATAGACAAGAGACCAAGAAGATGGTTTTCTGCTGATCCTCTTCTTCCATGAGGATCTAATTATAGCCTGAGTAGGCGTCCAAGAAGCTTAGTAGTTCATGCCCGGCCGTTACGTCAATGAGTTGGTCAATATGGGGTCATGGAAATGAATCCTTGGGACATGTTCAGATATGTGAAATCTACGCACATCCGCCTTCCCATTTTTCATTTTTCACCATGACCACGTTGGCAACCCATTGGGGGTATTTCGACTCCCTGATAGAGCCATTTTCCAACAAGTTTTCCACCTCTCCGTGTACTGCATCATTAATTGCGAAGTTGAACTTACGCCTAACCTACCTCACCGGCGAGTGGAATGGATCGATGTTCAATTTGTGTGTGGCGATTTCCTTTGCGATACTTGGTTTATATACATGGCTAAAAGCAAATAAGTCCGCGTTAGCAGTTACGAATTGACGAAACTTACCCGGTTCCTGAAGTTTGTAGCCGATGTAAGCTTTCTTATTATGTTCGTTGCTGTCTAATTGAACGGGGTCGAGGTCCTCTACGTTCGATCCTGCATTTTTGACCGTATCAGGGTCTCTAATGATATCCTCGATGTCATCACATATCGACCTCGACCCTGTTGATTACTATGCCTCTTTTTCTTTGTCCTTTGTTTGTTGAGTGGTCGTACAGTCTAGAGCGATACGATAGCATTCCTGGGATGTGCGTTGTTCTTCTCGTATACTGAATATTCCTCATGGAGTTAGGAATTTGATGACTTGGTACAAGCTAGAGGGGATGGCTCTCATGGTGTGTATCCATGATCACCTTATTATGGCGTTGTATGCCGTGTCTTGGTCCATGACATGGAATATGGTTTCAGAAGTGACGCCACCGGCTAGGACGGGGAGTGTGATCTCACCGGATATTCACTTAATTGCATTGTTAAAACCTGTTAGTGTGATGCAGCGCGATATTATCATATCCTCGAGTTTCATTTGCGCAAGTACTCGAGGGTGGATAATGCACGCGATGCTTCCATCGTCTACTATAATATGTCTCACGTCGGTATCTAAAATTCGTAAAGTGATAATAAGGGCATCATAAAGAGGGAAAGCCAAACCGTTGGTATCTGACTTATTGAAGATGATACTTTCTTCGCGTTCATCATACCGTTCATGGGTGATCGACCGTTTGAGCTTGTGGGTTATGGTGAACTTCACACTGTTGATAGAAGCATCGTCGCCGCCGCCAATGATCATATGGACGGTGCGGTTTGGAGAGGAAGATTTCGGCGGTCCTTAATGTTGTTCACGTCCTCTGGCAAAGTTGGTCCTTCCCCGGTCACTCAACAACTCTTTGAGGTGTCCCTGTCGTAGCATGTTTACGACCTACTACCTTAGGGTGATGCAATCCTCGGTTTTGTGTCCTCGCTCTTGATGGAACTCGCAAAGGGCGTCTGATTTTCTGGTATTCGGGTCTGACCTCATCTTTTGTGGCCACTTCACCTTCGGTCCGAGCTTCTCCAAGGCGTAGACTATTTCTGTAGGTGACACACAAAAATTATGAATGGATAATAAATGGGGCATACCTCTTTCGTTCCGGTGAGTCCATGTTCTTGATCGGGGCGGGCCCTCTTCATGGCGGGAGGAGGACTCAATGGCGGGTCTGACATATGGTAGATGTCATTCCCGGTTGGGTCGCGTGGCTGCGAGATCGTTTCTGATATCATTTCTTCGATCTTTTCTGGATTCGGCTTGCACCGAGGTCAGTCGATGGGTCGGCCCATTGAGGTCTTCCTCGTCTGCTCGGACTTCGGCATAATATGTGTTCTGTATTTCATCCAAAGTAGTCGGAGAGTACTTCATAATTCGACTTAGTAACTTTCTTGTTGCCCTCGAACCATTTTTGCTCAGCCCGTTTTGAAAAGCTACGACCGCCATCCCTTCCGATACATTCGGCAAGGTCATTATTACGGGCAAGAAAATCCCTCAATCCCTCTCCCGGAGACTGTTTAATAGCAAATATGTCATTTACTCTCGCCTCTACTTTTTTAGCCCCAGCATGGGCCGTTATGAACTTATCGGCCATTTCTTCGAAGGTTTCAATAGAACACGTAAGAAGTTGTGAATACCATTTTAGTGCTCCTCCCATGAGGGTCTCGCCGAATTATTTTAACAAAATGGAGGATACTTGTTCCTTGGCGAGGTCATTGCTTTTTACGGCGGTGACGTAGTGAGTCACATGGCCTTCGGGGTAGGACGTTCTATCATATATTTTCAGATAGGGCGGCATTTTAAAGTTCTTTGGTATGGAATGTGGGGCGACATCATCACTGTACGGCTGCTCGACGAACCGAACGACATCTCTCTTCGGCAAGAGCTTTGGGGTGCCCGGTATCTTATCAACCCTTTCTCGATATTCTCTCATTTGGTGCCGAAGTGTTTTGTTCTCATTTTCCATTTCCTCCATCCTTTTCAAAATGGCTCCGAGAGTATCGTCACCTACACTATTAACGACATTGTGAGTAATGCCTGCCGTTGGAGGAGGATGAGAGAATTAATCATGTTGCTCGCCTGCTGGTGGTATAACGCGAGTACTTGCATTTTCTGTAGTCGTGTCCCAAACAGGCTTATGGAGGACGCTGGTTAGCGTGTCAGTTAGCCAGGCCTCAAGGAGTTTTTTTTACTGCTGGTGGCGCTTCCTCCACCACGGATGTGGAAGCTCCCTTACCAAGAGATTTTGTGATGCTGTAGTGGGGAGGGAGTGACTCGACTCGCCCCGGGGAGGCATTGGGCTTTGCGTCCTCGTCCACTGCTTCAGAGCTCTCATTGATGATGTTCATGAGGTTGGTTGGGAGGTCACTCATTATTTTTATTCTTTTTTCTCTGTTACTTGCCATATTACCTTTATACATACAAAGAAAGTGGATCTTGTTCTCCCCCCCCCCCCCCCCAATTAATTTTATGTTAGCGGTCAATGCTAGTTGTAGATTTAGAGGAAACTAAAAATTTAACTAGAAAATCCCCACAGACGGCGCCAAATTGTTTGACCAAGAAGATCAACTTCTGGTTAAAATGATTATATTTATGATAATATCTCAGATGTGGATTCTAACAAAATGGCTAACGTTTAGACATATCTAGTAGAGAATCGACAGTAGCATTCAATATGTGTTTCGAAAGATATCAGTATTAATGGAGAAGTAACTAGCAATAAATAACAATAAATGGCATTTATATAAATAGGAGAAGTGGTTTACCCAATAAACAATGAGCTAGGTAATTATTCCTCCTGACAATGATGAGTGACAGATAGATCTTAGAAAATTCAAAATATTCTCGGATCTGATGGAAAAAGTATGGAATAATATGAGCAAGAATCTTGATAAAAAGGTAGTTTTTGTATCTTTACAATAGAGAGAGCGAGAGAATCTTTTAGCAAAGTTTGCTCTTATCACAATGAATATCACGTGCCTCTATTCATTAACTGTTTTCTATATATCTGGGACATACCCCCAGTAAACCCTAGTAGTACAAGTGCAGAGAATATCCAATGAAATATTCTTTTTAATTCCTTATTCTAATAAACTAGCCGTTACAGCTCTTTTTGCAGTGCTCGATATCGACCATCGTTTGCATCTCAACCACGAGCCTCGCTATCTCCTGGTCGACCTCGGGTGACTCTTTTCTCGATGTTATTTTGCCCTAAGTACTGAGACAGATTTCGACCTATACAAGGTCACACAGAGACAAATTTTACTGTTGTTCCAAGGTTCCTCTTCAATATATGTACTTGAAAATTCCTTAATCTTATCAATCATATTTTATTCTTATTGACATGATTTATTGAAAACTTACTTGATATAGAATAATTTTTATTAGGAAAGAGAAATAGGAAGTGACATGTAAAACTCATATTATCACACTTTATTTAATTATTAAGAGAAAATAAAAATATATTTGGTATCTTACGTATATATTTGGGTAAATCTTTTTTAAAAATTTAATGTCCAAAAGACAAAGAAGCTGACGAAGATGAATGAACTGAAATTATTACTCTAATACAAGTAGGAAAGCAAAAGCAGAAGCTGACGCTGCTGCTACTATTACAAGAAATTCCAAGATCCATGGTATTGGAAGATGACCATTCCACTATTTATAATCATAAATCCTCTCTTCTCTCACTCTATTGGATGCATGAAGTATGAGGGTTATTGGCAATTAACTTATTATTACCACTAAGAATTATCGTTGGATGAATAGGCTTTATCTATCATTCTAAATAAAGAATATGCATATATGAAAAAAGATCTTTATAGTATGCGTTACCTCTTTTAAGAAGTGTGACACTAATCCTTAATATTGGACAACTAAATTGCTATAACAAGAATGCGTTACCTCTTTTAAGAAGTGTGACACTAATCCTTAATATTGGACAACTAAATTGCTATAACAAGAATTTTGTACTATGCTCGTTTGTAATAAATTAACGGCTCTTCTCTCTTCTAGTTCCGTATGTATAATGAATAATGATTATGATAACCCAAAAAAAAAGAAAAGAAAAGTAAGATTTTTAAAGCAATTATTGTTATTTGTTTATGGCATATCTACAAGGCTACGAAAATGATTGTATATCTGAATGATTGTGTAATTCTTTGGAACATTCATAGCGAGCGTATCGCGCAATTATAGCCGAGTGTTTTGGGTAGAAAATAATTATCTAAATTTAAACATATAATTTAAATTACTAAGAATAGAAAGACACCTACAAATTAGATGAATTAAAATCTGATGAAGGTAAGGGAAACTTGTTTATTACTAGCATATAGGTGGATGTAGCCTTTTGGCAAGATGAATTCATATGAATTCGACACAGAATATGAATATATATATATATATATATATATATATATATATATATATATATATATATATATCTATTAAAATTTTACTCTCTCCGTTTCAATTTAGATGAGGTAATTTGAATCGGCACGGAGTTTAAGAAAAAAGAAGAAGACTTTTGAAACTTATGGTCTTAAAAGCTTTGTGGGGCCATAACATTTGTATGGTTATAAAAGCTTCTAATTAAGGGTAAAATGTGTAAATTGAAGAGTTTAAAATTGAATTATTTTCAAATTTATAAATTGTGTCATTTATTTTGGAACATACTAAAAAAGAAATTACCTCATCTAATTTGAAACGGATGGAGTAATAAAATTTGAATATGAATTTATAATTTTAATAATACAATAAATTTAATATTAAAAATCTTAAAAGTTTAACCCACTAAATTTAAGTTATAATAAGCCTATGTATTGTTAGGGTAAAATGGAAAAGTAGGTAAGAAGTGAAGTGAGTGCCAAGGATAAAGTTGTTAATTAATGTTTATATATCAAAGAAAGGAAAAGTGTGGAGAAAGGGTGGAAAACAAAAGGCTTTATTATATAGTTTATTCTTCCTCGAGCTGATATTATACAACACAAACTGGAATAAGTCCATCCGTTTGTCATCAATATTTTAGAATTATACATGATTGAATCTAGTCTTTCCAGACATTACATTATGGCGTTTCATTTAATTGTTATCAGTAAAGATGCGGATCAATGATTTAAACTTTATAAGTTCAATATTTTTTTTTAGTATTAAACTATTATATTCTTAAATATATAGGTTCATATCTAATATTTATTATAAATTTAGTGAATTTTTATATATAAATTTATTTATGCTCCATGTTAAAAATTATATGCTCAATGGAACCTTACTTATAATGTTACATCTTCCCTGATAAAGATAATTTTTTTAAAATATATTTTTAGAGTATGTAAAATGAATTTTACTCTTGTTTAAACTTAATATTTAATAAAATATTGTCACATAAAGCGAGAGGAGAAGTAGTAATAATTTCTCGTCCACTCCCCACAAATCACCTTTTTCCAATGAAAGAAATAACTGTTTTAATAGGGACATCATATATCGAAAAAGTTGAGTAATGTTATTTACAATCCAACTTGGCATTCCATATTTCAAAATTGGGCCACCTAATAATCTGACGTTTGCTTGCTTGGCTTTTGCCGGAGCTATGCTACCCCACGCCACGCCCCAAAATCCAATCAAATGGCAAATGCCCAAATATGATATTGGGGTGTGACGAGTTTTGGGTGACCACTTGGGGACACCATACCACCATGGGTGTCCATGGCTGAAATAGAATTCTCGCTAAAGAAATTCGTGGACAAGGTGGGTTGCTCTGATGTTAAGCACCCTCCACTTCCAACCAAGAGGTTGTGAGTTCGAGTCACCCCAAGAGCAAGGTGGGGAGTTCTTGGAGGGAAGGATGCCGAGGGTCATTTTGGAAACAGCCTCTCTACCCCAGGGTAGGGGTAAGGTCTGCGTACACACTACCCTCCCCAGACCCTATTAGTGAGATTATACTGGGTTGTTGTTGTTGTTGCTAAAGAAATTCGAGAAATAAAAAAGATAAAGATAAAAAGAAATTAAGAAAATTTAACATCTAATATATATTTATATATAAAAAAAATTAACCTTATATATATGCCGTATAATTTTCGGTGAAGGGGGTTGAACCCCTTTCTGCCTGCTTAGATCCGCCCTTGCTCCCTTCATGTTTAACAAAATAATAGAGCAAAGTGTGTGACGAGATGGTTGACATCTTTTCATCTTTATTCAGATGTTTCGTATTTGAGATCTAAGAATAAAGAATTTTTGAGTAGAAATTTCTTTATTCGCTTAGTAGGTCTCTTTTAATCAACAAATATGGTATGAATATTGAATAATTAAACAAAAAAATAACACAATTTAAATTAAGAATATTATTTCTTTTACTCAAATTATAAATGATTATAAACAATTATGCTAGTTTACCATAATTAAGTAACAAATAAATACTAAAAATACCTATTAATCCAGGATGATTATGTGTTAAAAATTTAAATGAAAGCAAATCATAGCAATTGACTCTGTAAATGACAATGATGTCATTCTTTTTAGATAAAAAAGAATATTGGACTCCAATGATTAGCTAGTTGTTCAATAATTGTATAAATTATTATCACCACCCAAATATAAAATATGTTTTAATTGACTCAACATATCAAAAAAGTCAAGATATATCCACAAAGATAGCATACAACAAGTTTAAGAATTTTCCCTCTCTTGGGTGCAAGTTGATCTAGCTGTTTTCGTCTCTTTCTTTCTTTTGTATTATTTATTTAATTACTATTTTGTTTTCCTTTTTCCTGTAAGGAGTATTTGGCGTAATAATTCTCGTGTATAGACTCCACAATGATTTGGACAATCTAACGAATTTCAAAATACATCTAGAACATCTTTAGAAGGATTAGATAACGATAAAGTTATTTTCGTGTGATTTATAAGTATATTTAACCTGTGAAAGTAGCTATTAATGCTTGCATTAGGTAGGATATCTACATTACACCCTTTGGAAACTACTCTTCCTCGAACCCTGCATGAACATGAAATATATATATA
>AWOL01S0058636.1:0-22930 GCA_000715115.1 Nicotiana otophora | reverse complement strand
TATATATATATATATATAGAACCCTCTGTTTTCCAAAGAAGAACGATATGCTCGTCGATAAGAATTTTTAAGATATTTTAAATAAATACAATTTTCAATTATACTTCTAACGATTAAGTATGTGATCTGCCACAATTAGTTAAAACATGCTAATAATATACTCCTTCTGTTTCAATAAGATTGAACCTATTTCATTTTAGTTAGTTTCAAAAAGAATAATTTTTTTTTAAATTTAAAAAGAATGTAATTTTAAAATTTTCATCTTACCCTTAATGACATGATTTATAGGCATACAAATATCTATGAACATAAATTTAAATTATAGGTTTCAAAAGTTTTTTCATTTTCTTAAATTTACGCACAGTTAAATAGGTTCAAATCTATACTATATTAAAAGCACGAAGGTCATTAGCGAAATGTCGTTCACCTTTTTTACCCTTTAAAAATAAAGTTCATATTGGATAAAATAGTCATTTAATTATTCTCCTAATATTTAAGACTTTGATATTAAACTTTTCCTTATTTGAACTATGTATAATATTTAGGTATTTAATTTAAACGCAAATAACATTTTACCTACATATAATTCAACAATCATTAGAGAATGACCCATAATTCTTTGTTAAACAAAAACTAGAAAACTACAAAATAAAGAATCTGCATTGATTTGTGGCTCCTTAACCTAATTCATCAAACTAATATATAGTGTTTGTATAATAAACCTTCGGCAGTTACTCAAAAAATAAATGGATGAATAAGCCATCTCCATTTCAGATATAAAATAATACAAAAAATAGTTTATTTCAAAAATTAAACTCGAAACTGATTTTCCCAAAATCAAATTAAAATTAAAATTAATACTTATAAATGTGATGGAACTTTAGGACCTTCAATTTTAGGTAAAGAATGTTAAAGCAGATCTCTCCTTATAACTTATAATTTATTATGGCAGCATTTATTATTTTAGCTAAAAATTATTTATATCCAATGAGTTAAATTAATATCCTTACCAAAATATTTTTCAATAAGCAAATTATTAAAATAGAAAATATCCCAACCTCTTTATTTGAAAATTTTTAATAGATTTTTAATATGTATTATTTGATAATTCTTTGAAGAATCGTAATAAAAATATTTTTGGATATTATATTTATTTATTTGCGCAAATTGCGTACATTAAGACTAGTAAATTACAATAAAGGGAGTAAGATTTATTAGCACGGTTTTGTGTATAAAAGCTAAATCTCAAAGTAAAATAGTTCCAAACTTTCTTTTTATCTTTTCCTCTTTGTATGGGCCAAATCGGATCCTTTTATGCAAATAGTGTCCTTCTGAAGGAAAGTTAATGGATCCATATGAATATGCCAAAGGATTCTCTTTGTTAGGTACCTTTGCATAAGTAAAAGAATATTGAAATTAAATATTCATTTTTCTATCCAAATACAGCTCCCTTTCTTGTTTTTTTCTTCTTCTTTAGTACGTTAAATTACGGGAATTCTAACGTATCATCATTTAGACAAAAGTCTGTAGGAAGTCAGGAACTCTTCTAATGTAAACTTTTTTTTATATCATGTAGAGGTGGAGGCGGATCCGAAATTGAGGTTTATAGATTTATATATCGGTTTCAAGTTAATATTCCAATAATAAGTAGGGTTTTAGTGAATATATATATAAACTAGTGAGTTCGCGTGAACCCGTAGACCGTAACCAACACTGTAGACCCTCTGCATAATGGAAAGAAAATTGGTAACTTTGCTCTAGGTTCATGTTAATCAACAGTTCGTGTTAAATGAATTCAATTTAGATGGCTATTCATTCTCCTAGTTAAACCAAATAATATAGCAGGTACTAATCTGCCTAAATCAATCCAATATTCCAATCTTATCATATATCTTCTATACGTTTATATCAAAATGCGCCTTACGATACAACTGTAATGGTCCCTCTCCTTATATGACATTGACATATACCTATTTGTGCTTCAAATCCTCATCAGACAGTGAAATAGGCGCGTTCGGACATGATTTGGTTTAAGTTTGAAAAAAAGAAGTATATAAAGTTGAAGTTAGAAAAAATATTTGAAACTTAAGTCTTATTATGCCCATTAGCTACATATATGTAATTTTTCAATAGGTTAGAAAAAATGGCAGCAGAATAATATTTTTTAATTTTGTAAAAATTTCAAACATCTCTTTGTTTGTGTCATCCTTGCACAGACCATGATAATCTTCTCTGTATCATTCCAATTTATTCGGATGTCCCTGAAGGAACGATAGAATTTGTCCCGAAGGAATGTGTTAGTTTTTTTTCAAAAGAGCAACTCGATGATCAGGAAATTACAATTTGAAATAACAATTTATTAGTCTGAATTTTAGTAACATCTTGACCACTTTTAGCTTATTTTGTATATGACAAAAATCGGTCTCAGGAGATGGATGAATTAGGAGGCTACACATGTCAATCAGCAGTGATTAAACCATGTTTACACCGAAAATAAACATGTGGCCGGATAAGATATTGATACCGGATACAAACCTATGGCCTGATAAGAAGCAATTCAAGATATGACCTTTACAGAAACGTTGCAGAAGACCCCAAGATTCCTCCCGCCTTTATTAGCCCTTATTATGCATTATTACCCTTTATTATTTTTTATTACCTTTAACTATCTTTTATTATAGCATTAACAATGGTAATTAAGGAGGCAAGAATAACTCTAGTATAAATAGAGGCTTTCATTCTGTTGTAAGTGAGGAAGAAATATCGATAGCAAAAGACTAATATTCTTTCTCTCAAGCTTTATACAAGTGTTGTCGAGATCTTTCAATTATTCTTAATCCTGATGGAAACATTCTGAAAGCCCAGGCTTGTCTTTTCTTCAATTATCCTTATTTTACTTTGTTTTCACTTTGTTATTTTACTTTATCGGGTCAATTTAATCCGCATATCTATAAACTATGTTACAAATTCAACTGTATTATTTTTTTCAGTAAATAGTTTGGCGTCCATCGTGGGGCTTAGACAATTATGATATTATTTTGATATGTTCATCTTTTACTAACGTACTTTGAAGCTTTTTTGTTGTAAGCATATAACAGCTATAGAACCCAGTGACGTCAACAACTCGCTCAATATTAGAACAAACAATAACGACGAGCCCGTGGACAATCTCCATGATAGAAATTAACATGATGGTTCAACAAGTGAAACTTGTCTCAATGGGAATGAGTCAACTCCTAATCGGGTAGAAAGAAATGCTCGGCGGGCAATGAGTCCTACTCTTGATGATATGGATAATGAACTTGTTGCCAATACTGTTAAGGTTTTGAGAGCGCAACAAAACGAGATCATTAATCATCTCTCAAGATAGGACCAGATAATAACTGAGCTTCAACAAATCAGGGGCTTCAAATAATACAAATGGTGGAGTTCGAGTTCCTCCAGGCGTGCCAATATGTAACGACCCGACTTGTCGTTTAAAGAATTTACATTCCGTTCAGTGACTTAAGGTCCCGAGCAACTTCATAATATGTATTATGACCCGCGTGTGGGGTTGAGTTTGGTTTTCAGAAGATTCGAATTTTAATTGAAAGAACAATTCTCATTTATAAAGCTTGAATTTCTAAAGTTTGACCGGATATTTGACTTTTGAGCAAACGACTCAGGAATAGAATTTTGATGATTCCAATAGTTTCGTATGGTGATTTCGGACTTAGGCGCATGTCCGGATTTGGATTTAAAAGTCCGTAGGACAATTCGACGCATTTTGGCGAAAGTTGAAAAATGGAAGATTTTTAGAAAGTTTGACCGGGAGTTGACTTTATTGATATCGGGGTCAGAATTCAATTCTGAAAATTGAAACAGGTCCATTATGTCATCTATGACTTGTGTGCAAAATTTGAAGTCATTCTGGATTGATTTGATACGTTTCGGCACAAAATATAGAAGCTGGAAGCTTTGAAAACTCATAATTCGATTCGATGTGCGATTCATAATTTAAGCATTGTTTGACGCGGTTTGAAGCCTCAACTAAGTTTATATTATATTTTAAACATGTTTTCATAGTTGGTTAAGGTCCAGAGGGCCTCGGGTGAGTTTCGAATGGTTAAACTGATCAAATTTAGACTTGGAGCAATTCTGGAATTTTTCCAGTTCTGGCGCAATCGCACATGCGATGGAAATGATCTGTAACGACCCGACCGGTCGTTTTGAGAGCTATAGCCACGTTTTTCCTATTTTTACTTCTTTTTATATTATTCAGCTATATTATGTTATATCGGGTTAGTTGGTTCGGGTCTGGAAGGAACTCAGAGCGAAATGAGACACTTAGTCTCATAATTGAAAATTTTAAGTTAGAAAAGTGGACCGGATATGGACCTATGTGTAAACGACCTCGGATTTGAATTTTGATGATTCCAATAGTTCTGTATGGTGATTTTGGGCTTAGNTGGGGTCGAGTTTGGTTTTCGGAAGATTCGAAATTTAATTGAAAGAACAATTCTCATTTATAAAGCTTGAATTTCTAAAGTTTGACCGGATATTTGACTTTTGAGCAAACGACTCAGGAATAGAATTTTGATGATTCCAATAGTTTCGTATGGTGATTTCGGACTTAGGCGCATGTCCGGATTTGGATTTAAAAGTCCGTAGGACAATTCGACGCATTTTGGCGAAAGTTGAAAAATGGAAGATTTTTAGAAAGTTTGACCGGGAGTTGACTTTATTGATATCGGGGTCAGAATTCAATTCTGAAAATTGAAACAGGTCCATTATGTCATCTATGACTTGTGTGCAAAATTTGAAGTCATTCTGGATTGATTTGATACGTTTCGGCACAAAATATAGAAGCTGGAAGCTTTGAAAACTCATAATTCGATTCGATGTGCGATTCATAATTTAAGCATTGTTTGACGCGGTTTGAAGCCTCAACTAAGTTTATATTATATTTTAAACATGTTTTCATAGTTGGTTAAGGTCCAGAGGGCCTCGGGTGAGTTTCGAATGGTTAAACTGATCAAATTTAGACTTGGAGCAATTCTGGAATTTTTCCAGTTCTGGCGCAATCGCACATGCGATGGAAATGATCTGTAACGACCCGACCGGTCGTTTTGAGAGCTATAGCCACGTTTTTCCTATTTTTACTTCTTTTTATATTATTCAGCTATATTATGTTATATCGGGTTAGTTGGTTCGGGTCTGGAAGGAACTCAGAGCGAAATGAGACACTTAGTCTCATAATTGAAAATTTTAAGTTAGAAAAGTGGACCGGATATGGACCTATGTGTAAACGACCTCGGATTTGAATTTTGATGATTTCAATAGCTCCGTATGGTAATTTTGGGCTTAAGTGTGTATCCGAAATATTATTTAGAAGTCCGTAGAGGAATTAGGCTTCAAATACCGAAAGTTTTATTTTTGAGAAGTTTGACCGGGGGTTGACTTTTTGATATCGGAGTCGGAATCCGATTCTGAAAATTGGAATACCTCTGTCATGTCATTTATGATTTGTGTGTAAAATTTGAGATCAATCGGACGTGATTTGATAGGTTCCGGAGTTGTTTGTAGAAATTAAAAATTTTAAAGTTCATTAGGCTTGAATTGGGGTGTAATTCATGATTTTAGCGTTGTTTGAGGTGATTTGAGGATTCAACTAAGTTCGTATGATGTTTTAGGATTTGTTGGTATATTTGGTTGAGGTCCCGAGGGCCTCGGGTGAGTTTCGGATGGTTAACGGATCAAAAATTGAACTACAACAGCTGCTGCAATTTCCTTCTGTTGGAAATTACTTCTGCCAGCAATCTCCCAGCGATCGAGCCCGGAATCGAGGGCCACGATCGGAGACACGATCGAGCCCAGAATCGAGGGGCACGATCGAAGACATGATCAAGCCCAGGGTCGAGGGTCACGGTCGAAGGCTAGGATCGAAGGCATATGATCGAAGGCCTAGGACCGAAGAACCAGGATCGAGGCCCAGGATCGAGGACCTCGATCGAAGACCGAGGATGTCTGGGCAGAACTATAAAAACAGGGACTTTGTCCAGAGGCAAGAGCATTGTGAGGTAGACATTTGACCGGTTTGAGGTAAGTAACGATTGTAAATCTAGTCCCGAGGGTATGAAACCACGGATTTTTGTATCATTCTACTATTCTGAAGTGACGCACATGCTAGGTGACGGGCGTGTGGGTGTGCACTGTTGGGGATTTATGACTTGGTCCGTCCCGTAGCAACTGTAAAGTTGCATACTTGTTGAAACCATTTGATACTTATATGTTTTAGAAAAAATTTCTGTAAATTGGGTTGAATGCCATGTTTGGGCCTAGCGCCAATGTTGTTTGGACCCTGAT
The DNA here is from genome assembly GCA_000715115.1 of Nicotiana otophora. Lineage (NCBI taxonomy): Eukaryota > Viridiplantae > Streptophyta > Magnoliopsida > Solanales > Solanaceae > Nicotiana > Nicotiana otophora. The sequence goes on along the minus strand of AWOL01S0058636.1, from coordinate 16,585 downwards.
GGGTTGTTTCTTACCATCCTCTCATTGTTTTCGATTGAAAAATCTATGCTCAGTCATGTTTATCCTTGTTTACCGCATAACTCAGTTTTATAATTCTATTTTGATGCATATAAATATTTTGGGCCGAATGTCCTGTTTTACTGAATTGCCCGAGTGGCTTGAAATATTTGTGACTGAGTGAGGCCGAGGGCCTGATTGGTGAGGATGAGTGTGGATCGGGGCTGCCCGCCTGCAGCATACTTGTGCCTGAGTGAGGCCGAGGGCCTGATTTGTGAGGATGGGTGTGGATCGGGGCTCCCCGCCTACAGCATACTTTATTATTATCGCACGTGAGTTGTCCGTGCAGATTATAGCGCTTGGGATGAAGGATTCCCTCCGGAGTCTGTACACACCCCCAGTGAGCGCAGGTACCTACTGAGTGCGAGTGCCGAGTGCCGAGTGCTGAGTGATTGTGAGGTATGCCCGAGTGGCAAGAGTGATTGTGAGGTATGCCCAAGTGGCAAGAGTGATTGTGAGGTATGCCCGAGTGGCAAGAGTGATTGTAAGGTATGCCCGAGAAGCTGTTTATGATTTCATCGTTTTTACTCACATTTGATGAGCCTTTGTTTGAAAAAAACTGTTGGAAAAATATCTTTAAATGCTTTTTACTGGAATCGGGTTTAAACGAGACGATTTGATTCAAACACTGATTTTTAAGCATGTTGTACTTTACTGAGATTTCATGATATGAATGTTATATGCTTTATTGCTCGTCACTACTGCTCAGTCTTTACTTATTGTTGTTACTTACTGAGTTGGCGTACTCACGTTACTCCCTGCACCTTGTGTGCAGATTCAGGTGTAGCTGGATACGGTAACTATTATTGAGTGTTCTGGTTGCAGGTTTTCTCGGAGATAGTAAGGTAGCTGTTGGGCGATCGCAGCCCCTGCTCTTCTCCCTCTTATCTTCCTCTAGTTGTATTTAGCTATTTTCCAAGCTAAGTTAGCCTTGATATTGTTAGGCGGATTATAGTAGATGCTCAAGACTAGTGACACCCCGATGTCGGGCTTTTCTTTTCCGCAATTCTATTTTTTTTTGATTTGAACTCTTTTAAATGGAGGTTTTATTTTAAATAACCTTGGAATTTTCTTTGAAATGAAATATCGGTTTGTTTTGGAAATGAGTCGGCTTGCCTAGTTCCACAATAGGCGCCATCACGACATTGTTAGTTTTGGATCGTGACACGGTCGCAGTGCGCGACCGCAAAAGCGACAAAATCGCAGATGCGGCCTGGAATAGGAAGGGCAGTGGCCACAGATGCGCACTCCTTACCGAAGAAGCGGAGTCGCACCTGCAGCTTCGCGATCGTAGAAGCGGAAAAGGGAAAGGCCAAGCCTCATCGCAGAAGTGGACAACTTCTTCGTAGAAGCGAGTCCGCAGAAGCGTATCAGACCACAAAAGACTGAAGTCCATCGCAGATGCGAAATATGCTTGGGCAGAATATAAACGAAGGGTCCGAGAGTTTTCTCATTTTTGGACGTTTCAAACACGGGTTGAGGCGATTTTTGAGCGAGAATTTACGGGAAATCTTGAGATAAATTACTTGTGATCATTGCTAGTCAATAATATTGGATTATCATTGAGGATTTCGACTAGATTACATGTTTTTGAGGTGAAATTCGAGGATTTGGGCCTAGGGGTTTCAAAATAAGAATTTGAGATTTGAAGGTCGAGTTAAGGTCGGAATTTGGTAAATTTTGTATGGTTGGACTCGTGGTTGAATGGGAGTTCATATTTTGTAACTTTTGTTAGGTTTCGAGACGAGGGGCCCACGGGCGATTTTTGAGTGCAATTTCAGATTTTCTTGAAGAATTTGTATTTTCATATGGAATTAATTCTTATAATCTGTATTGACTGAATCGAATTAATTTCGATAGATTTGAGCTGTCCGGAGGTCAATTCAAGCAAGAAGGCTATTTTGGAATATCGGCATAACTTCAAAAAAAAAGTATCTTTCCTAATCTTGAGTGGGGGAATTACTCCTTAGGCATTGAGTTTTATATAAAAATTGTGTGATTGGAAGCCGTATACGCGAGGTGACGAGTACGTACTTGGGCTTATATGTACAAATTTTATTGGTTTAAAGTTTTAGGCATTTTTATGTATTAAATTGGATAATTGTTGGCATTTAGTAAATCCTTGAATTGTCACCCCCCCCTCCCCCGCCCAATTCCTTATTTGTCGAGTTTATATTTTATATGATATTGTTACTTGGATTTTTATGTGAATTTCGTGTGTTTGTTGATTTGGTATTTTTCTTGGAATTAAATTCATGATGGAATCTTTATCTGCAAATAATTATTAAATAAGTTTAAAATGAGGTTTTAATTTATATTTATTAAAAATTTAGATTAAAGAAGGCGTTGTCCTATGCTGAGTGTAAAGCACGAAGGGTGATGCCGTACCAATTTGAGAGTGTAAATCACAAAGGGTGATGCCGTGCCAATTTGAGAGCGTAAAGCACGAAGGGTGATGTCGTGCCATTTGAGAGTGTAAAGCACAAAGGGTGATGCCATGCCATTTGAGAGTGTAAAGCACGAAGGGTGATGCCGTGCTATTTTAATTATATTATCACGTGAGGATGAGAGTAAAAGCACGAAGGGTGATGCCGTGCAATTATTTTTATATTACCATATGTCATGGCACAAAGGGTGTTTTCGTGCAGGCGAGGACAAGAGACATATATTATATTGTGATATCTTTTCGTTGTGTATATATTCATGCCTTTATCTTGAGATGTTATTGTGCACCTATGTTTTCTATATGACTTGTAGTCGTTGTTGCTTCTTGTGTGCCTCCCACTTTATTTCTTTTATTGTTATTGGCATTTTTTCCACCTAGTTAATATTGTTATATGTATGCTTGGTGAGAAAGAGATGATTGCACGAAGGGTGTTGCCGTGCCAATTGATTTGATCTACATATATTCATTGGGTGAGAATGAGACAAGTGCACGAAGGTATTTCCGTGCCATTTGATGTGATATGCTGAATATATTTCTCACGCCAGGAAGTTAAATGAGGTGTCACATGGTGACTTTTACTTGAAAGAATTATATTGGAAAGATATTTACTTGAAATAATTATATTCGAAAGATATTTATTTGAAAGAATTATATTAATAAGATATCTATTTGAAGGAAGTATATTCAGGATATATTTAATTGTACGGATTACATTCTAAAGATTTTTATTTGAAAAACTTATAGATAAAAGATGTATATTCTGAAGGACTTGATTAATTAGTTGTACTTGTATTTATTATTCGTTTGAGCAATATTTATGGTGTTCTTACTGCCTTGCTGTTTAAATCACTTGTTGATTGGTGTTGCCATCACTGCTATTTGTCTTTTATTATTTTTGTATGCTATATTGCACAGGTTATTTGACTAGTGAGTGTCTTAAATGTACCTCGTCACTACTCCACCGATGTTAGTCTTGATACTTACTGGGTACCGACCGTGGTGTACTCATACTACACTTTTGTATATTTTTGTGCAGAGCTAGGTATTGGAGATATCGGATTTGGACAGAGGTTAGAGTGTGATCGCAAAAATTTAAGGTAGAGCTGCTTGGCCGTCGTAGTCCCTTGTAGTCTTTTCATTTTTATTGTACTGTCAACTCTTATTCGAACAATATTGTATATTTGATCCTTGAGATAATTCCATGTATTCAGTTAAAGTTTGTGACTCAGTATTACCAGTCTTGGGAGGTGGTTATATTTGTTTTCCGCTTTTGGTTTTGATTATCTATTTTTTTTTTAAATAGCTCATAACGTAATTGTAATCTGCTTATTTAGAGACTAAGTGCCATCATGACGCATGTGATGGGATTTTGGGTCGTGACACAATAAGTCAAACGGTCTCGAAAACCGAAAATGTTGCTTCAAGAAGAGAGTTTAGATCAAACTACAACCAAGCGGGTGGAACAAGTAATGGATTTGGAAATGAGAACAACGTAGATGATCTTTTCAAAGCGGAACTCATGAGGTGTATGAGAGAAATAAATTCTCGAATGCATCAAAATGCTAAAGAATTCCATGACCGGATTTGGAAATGAGAACAACATAAGCGGAACTCATGAGGTGTATGAGAGAAATAAATTCTCGAATGGATCAAAATTCTAAATAATTCCATGACCGGATGGATCAGATTCGGGGGCACCTCTGGTCCTAAAGGGTCCGGACTCAAAAAAGTATTTTTAGTTGCCATTCAAACCGAGTGTAGCTCCAGAATTGATTGCAAAAAGATTCAAGATGTCGGATATTCCAAAATAAGATGGAACATCGGATCCATAGGAACACATTATAACATACACTACAGTTGTGAAGGAAAATGATTTTGCTTCACATGAGATCACTTTTGTTAAAGAAATTTGGCGAAACCTTAACAAAAGGGGCTTAAACGTGATATTCCCTTTATCTGAACAATCAATTGATTCTTTTGAAATGCTTATAGATTCATTCATCAAAACTCACGATGGAGCTAGAAAAGTTGAAGCTAGAAAAGCAGATATTTTCATAATAGATCAAGAAGACTCAGAGCTGTTGCGAGAATTCGTGACCCGATTCCAAAAAGAGAGAATGTTGTTGCCGACGTTACCAGATGAATGGAAAACAAAAGCATTTACCAAGGGTCTTAATCCCTCAAGCTCTGATGCCTCAAGGAAGTTGAAGGAGATTTTGTTAGAATTTCAAGCAACTATGTGGGTAGATATTCATAACAGGTACAAGTCAAAGATTCGTGTAGAAGATGATCAGGTAATTATATCGACATCTTCTATAGCTCGGAATAATTGTCAATCGAACTTTGATAAGAGGCATTCCAAATATCGATTTGAACCATATCGATTTGGATCACGGATTGACATAAGGCAAGAACGTTCTCGTAGCAAGTCGACAGAAAATAACTTCGATGAAAGACAATAATGTCTACGAATGTTGGGTACTTTTGCATCAGAGCAGCAGAAACATCAACAATAAGTATCGAAAACATCTGAAAATGGCTCCGGAATAATCCATATAGGATATCGGAGATAGCCCGAACTAGCTCTGAAATAAAGAAAAGAACTGGGGAGTGACAAATAAAGGACTAGGGGATGTCACACCTCCTTTTTCCCGAACGAATAGGGAGTTTTTTCAATTAAAGTGACATTAATCGAAATGGGGTTATTTATTTAATTCAAAGTCGCCACTTGGAATAATATATGGTGTCCCAAGCCACTGGTTTATTTTAAATCCCAAGTCGAGAAAATTTGACTCTTTTTAAAGTCTGCGAAAGCTAGAAGACCGGGTAAGGAATTCTGTTAATCCGGAGGAAGGTGTGAGGCACTCCTGAATTCCATTGTTTTAGCATGGTCGCTCAACTATTAATAATTAGCCTAATTATCTGATTTAATACGTATTTAAGACCTATTGTGCATTTTTAACTTTCTAACTGCTTCTAATAAAGTGTTAATTGCTTTTACGATTTATGGAATTTATTTAAATAAGTCGCGATGTCGCGCACTTATCGTTTTTGTACATATTGAGAATCGTGCCACGTGAAACGCACCCGCGATTTACAACATATTTATTTATTTATTTGAAATTGTGGTCAAGTCGTGTGAAACGCGCTTGAGTTGGGATTTACGTATCATGACTATGCCACGGAAACCGTACCCATAGTCACGATGATTTATTATTTATCACACCTAAAAAAGCAAGCTACAATGTTCATGAGTCATTTTCCTAAAACTAGTTTGAGATTATTGTAAGGCCGTGATTTATGGATATGGAACTGATGTGAAAGTGAAGAAATATTTTAGCTAAACGGTTCTAACATAAAACTTATGAATTACTACCAAATTCAAAGCATAGTGAGTAAACAAAGCTAGGTTCTTTCAATGGCTTAAGACAACACTTCTTATTACCTATTTTCAACGTCCTGCATCAACAATTCACCTTCTCCACGAGAATCAACTTTAAAAGCTAGGTTCTTTCACATTATTTTCACAGAAACTAAACATTTTTTTCTTAATTTCGCAAAAATCATTCTAATTAGCTATATCAATCCTCTGTATAGTATTTTAATTGCAGCAGACAATAAATTTTGGTAGTTATTTACTTACGAGGCAGCAGCGAGACGAGCAAAAAACCAAACGGTCGCCGTCATTGATGTCAAGCAATACATTACAACCTTCCCAGGTTAATCTACTGTTCTGATTTTGATTTTGATTTAAATCTTCTTCAACTTTTATATATGAAACCTTCTCGAATACAAAGATGAAAATTCGACAAGAAAACTCGACCAAGCTAAACCGGGAACAAAGGACTCGGCGGCAACCTCACAAACTCGACTAAAGAACAATGAAAGAGCAGTCGACGGGGCCACGAACAGACCTCAACTGCCCAGAAGATTCGAACCTCAAGTGACTCGAACGGCGACTTTTCAAGCGATGAGCTCGAACTCGTCGGCAGTCTCTATTTTGACATTGGAAGAGAAGCTTTTTCGCGGTCAAGCTGGCAGCCTTTTGCAGCTATTGCGGGACTGATTTTAGCTGAAGTTTATGGGGTTGAAAGGCTATGGAGAAAACTGATTTTTTTGGGTGAAGGCTGCCAGTGTGTTTCAGCTGCGTTTTTCCAGTAATTTTGGAGCTATTTTTGACTGATTTCAAGGTGTTTTGTTGCTGGTTTTTGAAGTATTATTGGGGTGTGTTTAATGGGGATTTTGAGGAAGAAGATGAATGTGGCAAGGAAGAAAAAGAAGGCAGCTGCCTTTCCCTCTTTTCGGACCTTGTTTTTTCAGAGCTAATGTTCTGTTTTTTTTAGTCGCGTGACGGAGCCAGAATTTTCGTTAAGGGGTGTCAAAATATATAAAAGTAAACATATCAAAAAATTAAGGGGAGTCAATGCATAATATATTTACATATAATTTATTTTTTTACCTAGCTACACAGTATATTTTTCTCGCGAAGAGTTATCATTTAATACCCCCTTAGTATAACGAGGCTCCGCCACTGCCTCTTGATGCAGCTGTGTGTGTATGTAGGGTAGAGTTGAAGGGTTTAATTTAGAGTAAGATGCCCACTAAAAATGTTAGTTAACTCCATATACCTTTGAAATATTTATTTTAACTTGTATATTTACTTTATAAAAGTTTATTATTTTTAAATTTTTAATATCATTATATGCTATTAAATAAATCTCACATTTTAAGGAACTATATTATCTCTCAACCAATTTAATAAATCCCTTAAAACACTTCATCATCCCACGTTTTAAAAAATTAAAATTATACATATTCACCAAAAAGTCCAAACCCCAGTAATTTCTCTATAAAGTCCTCCATAATGTTTTTCTTCTCTTTCATCTATGTAATCAAAAGAAAAAATAAAATAAGATGAACATTTTCTAATTAGGTATATAATATCTAAACTAAAATAAAATATTAAAATGTGCTATTCAAACCAATACATCACAATATCCTAATGAAAAATACAATATTCAAATCAAACAACTATAATATTCTAATTTGGAATACAGTATTCAAATCGAACATAACACAATATTCTAATTTGGAATATAATATTCAAATTAAGCATACGATAATATTCTAATTTTGAATATAGTATTCAAATCAAATATACCACACTATTCTAATTTGGAATAAAGTATTCAAACTAGATTTTTCAAATTAAAAAATTATAAAATATTTGGTTTGATATTGTATTCCAAATTAAAATATTATGGTATATTTAGTTTGAATAATATATTCTAAATTAGAATACTCTGATATGCTTGGTTTAGATATTATACTTGTCATTAGAATATTGTGATATATTCGATTTAAATTATATTCCAAATTAGAATATTGTGGTATGTTCATAATATACGGGAAGATTTGAAAGTATAGAGTATACAATATCACAAGAAGTTCCGGTGGAAAATAGGAATATGGTTTAATTAGGAGATATGTGAATCTCAATATTCACTAAGTACACGTTTCAATAATTAAGGCTATATTTAATGGATATTATACCCTTATTAATAGTGGTTGTTACACTCATAAGATTCTCTATCAAGATATGCGATGTAATTTCTTTTTGGGTATACAATGTAACTTTCATAATTAAGACATAGTGAGTAAAGAGATTTATAGAGGGGTATACGGCGTTAAAACCCCTTTAATTAAAGATTATAAAAGGGTTGTGGGTTAGGGAATGGGTAAATGGGCTGAAGGGAGGAGTGAGCTCATGTCCGAATTTTGGGCCAACTTTTGTCCCAAAGCAAGATAGAATATTGAGCCTAAACTAATAAAATACTATCAAAATATTAATTAGTCCTATTTAAGTAGAGTAAACTATTAAAATAAAACTAAATACTAAAACAAAACTATTTTTGGTATTTTTCAAATATCATACTAAAATAAAAATAGAAGTAGGTTAAAATCATAACAAAATTAAAATAATATCACTTCCAAAAAGAAAACTAAGGACATTAAATAAATATATGTATAAAATGAAAAATATTATAAGAATGAAACTTTTTTGTAGTTTTAAATTTTTATGCTTTAAAAACTAGAATTAAAATTAATAATAGAGTGAAATCCTATAGAAACAAACTCAAATAAATATTCTAAAAATACTAAGACTACTAAAAATAATTCTAATATGCGGGTCAAAATTTACGTGCTTACATGGGACTGCCAGATCATTCCCGAAAAAAACAAGAAATAGAAGGAATTAGAACAAAACATCGGTTAGACCCAATAAATGTCAGCCCGACCGCAATTATCCTGCAAGGTATTTTTGTTCATTTCTTGTAAACTATCGTATATGCAAAGCTATAAACACTTGTGTACGTTCAAGGATTGGAATCAAACAAAACTTGCATGTTCTAGAATATTCTCGTATATGTCTAAATGAACAAAATCATTCTTAAAATTTGCTTACGCTTAAAAGCAAATAAGGACTATAAATCCGAACAATTGTGTCTGGATGAACATGAGACGTCTCCATAGACATAAGGGCCCTCTCTTATACAGCTATCAAATCAAATGGCTAAAGGTCAGATGCCTTGTTTCCATATCGTAAAGTTAACCGAAAGCATTAAATTTTCGGACTTTATCAAAACTAGAAGTACAAAATTCCTGGTCATTAACAATCACGGTCTCTAATGCTGTGAGGTTATAAAAGTTTCGGGTGCAACTAAAAACCCAAGAGTCAGAACTCAAAGAAATATTTTCGGGTATAATTAAAAATCCAAGAGTCAGAACTCAAAGAAAAGTTTTTGGGTACAACTAAAAACCCAAGAGTCAGAACTCAAAGAAATATTTTCGGGTATAATTAAAAATCCAAGAGTCAGAACTCAAAGAAAAGTTTTTGGGTACAACTAAAAACCCAAGAGTCAGAACTCAAAGAAATATTTTCGGGTATAATTAAAAATCCAAGAGTCAGAACTCAAAGAAAAGTTTTTGGGTACAACTAAAAACCCAAGAGTCAGAACTCAAAGAAATATTTTCGGGTATAATTAAAAATCCAAGAGTCAGAACTCAAAGAAAAGTTTTTGGGTACAACTAAAAACCCAAGAGTCAGAACTCAAAGAAATATTTTCGGGTATAATTAAAAATCCAAGAGTCAGAACTCAAAGAAAAGTTTTTGGGTACAACTAAAAACCCAAGAGTCAGAACTCAAAGAAATATTTTCGGGTATAATTAAAAATCCAAGAGTCAGAACTCAAAGAAAAGTTTTTGGGTACAACTAAAAACCCAAGAGTCAGAACTCAATTTATATTTTAGTACAACTAAAAACTCAAGAGTTGAAATTCAAAGATTAAAAGTTTTGGGTTGACACTAAAAATCCGAGATCAAATTTTTTATAGTGGTGATACTTTTTCAGTACTAATTGGTCATCGACGAAGGAATAATAAGTGGTGATGTTGTCATATGAATCCCTAAGTTCTGTACTCTTTTTTTCCTTGCCCGGTTTTTGTTCCGATTGGATTTTTCTGGCAAGGTTATTAATGAGCCAGTAATGAGGGTGAAAAACTTTCATTTCTCGGTCACATCACAACGAGTAACCGAAAAGTGGGAGGACTATCTGTATACGGTAAAAATTGATCTCAGAAGAAGGGTGAATTAGGAGGCTACATGTGTCAATCAGCAGTGATTCAACCTTGTTCACACCGGAAATAAACCTGTAACTGGATAAGATATTGATAGCGTATACAAATATGTGGCCGGATAAGAAACAATTCAAGATATGACTGTTACAGAAGACCCCAAGATTTCTCTAGCCTTTATTAGCCCTTATTAGGCTTTATTACCCTTTATTATTTTTTATTACCTTTAATTATCTTTTATTATAGCATTAATAGTGGTAATTAAGTAGGCAAGAATAACTCTACTATAAATAGAGGCTTTCATTCTATTGTAAGGGAGGAAGAAATACCGATAGCAAAAGATTAATATTCTTTCTCTCAAGTTTTATACAAATGTTGTCGAGATCTTTCAATTATTCTTGATCCCGATGGAAACATTCTGAAAGCCTAGGCTTGTCTTTTCTTCAATTATTTTTACTTTATTTGTTTGTACTTTGTTATTTTACTTTATTGGATCAATTTAATCCATGTGTCTATAAATCACGTTACAAATTCAACTGTATCGTTTTTTCAGTAAAAATATCTCAATCTTCGTTCTTCATGATAATTAACTACGTGAAACTAATATGATCTTAGCTTCAAGAAAACAGAGGTAAAAAGTATTACCAATTGAAAATACAATCCTTTTTAGACACTCTTTATAGTGTTCCACAGTTAGTGAGGATAAAATAAAAGAAAAAAGAAATATTTTTCTTCTTTTAAATTTATTAAAATATTGTATTGCCGTACCACAAACCTGAGAAGGAAGAAGAATGTGGTTATGCAATATGTTCAACAGTTTGTTTGACATATACCTAAAGATACCATATCAAGTTTATTGGACAACCCAAATTTTGGAGCATTATATATATCTTATCCATAGGAATGTAGTGTTTATATAATTGAATTTTTTCCCTTGTTTTATTTTATATTTGGGCTTCAACCCCTATAATTGTTACTACTATATTTTTGTATTCTTGCACATTTGACTTCTTTAATTTTTAAGTCCCATGAAAAGTGCGACGGGTTCTCTAGTTTGTTTGACTTTCTTTTTCTAACTTATATTTTATTCAACTAAAGACTCAATAATTGAAAAAAGAAAACATTTTACTAAATTTTGGATAAGGCGTTTCCTTCCTATTTGGCCACCCCCTAGGTGTGGGTGGGAGGAGGGGGTTGGACATATTCACTCTGTCTTAATATGTACCTTACTATGTTCTATTCCAATTGCCAAACTGACCCAAATTTAATATATATATATGCAGGGTTCCGGAAAGGGTCGTATCTCAATGGGTGTGATGTAGATAGCATGTCCTAAAGCAAAGATTAATGGTTGCTTCCACGACTCGAACTATATAATATATATAATCAATGTATATGTTTTGTATATTTGGGCTATTGCCTGTAATTATTTTAGGCCGCCGGACTAAAAATATAAAAAATTCCTTTTTGAAAGGCATTTGTGGGCCTATTAACTATAGTAGCACTTTTTACGGGAAATCTACACGGTTTAGCCGCCCGCGAAATAATAGTCATCAAATATATATATATATATATATACTTATATATATATATATATATATATATGTTATACAAAATTAGTTGATACAGTATATTTGACTAGCGACAATAATTAATTTTGACTGACTAGATATATGTGTTAAAAAATCCCTTTTTACAAGTTTATGAAAAAGGTTTGAGTTATATAAACTATCAATATTAAAGAATTTTTACTTTATTAGCATAATTTAACATGTTGTAGTGTATTATTTACTCTATTTTGCATGTCAGATTTAATTTATTATAAACAGTTATTCGTTTGTTACATTTAACTCATTTATGGCATAAACATATTACAGTATAATCGCAGATACTAAACTCCTAAAGGAATAATAGTAGTAAAATAGTGTCCATGTAACCTTCTTTTCATCTTCTTTTAATTACTATATGCTTAATAGAATTTCCGGCTCTGCCACTATCAAGGTTAAAAGGAATCGCCTTTTGAGATTTCTCATGAGCATGAAGTACAAAAATATAGTCTAGAGCATTAAGGTGGATCAAGAACTAACATAAAGAGAGCAGCGACTCTTTAATCAAAGGTCTCGGATTTGAGTTATGGGTATATAGTTATTTTTGTTAGAGAGTATTTATCCCCTGTTGTGGCTTCAAAGCAAATTCAAATAGTTGATTCCCAATAAGAATATTGGATGGGCATCCACAAAAATTAAGGCAAATGCAATTTTGGAAGTCAGTTGACAGAGTGTGTAATTTTTTTATTCTTAGAAACAAATTTGCTGCAAATTACATGTAAAGAGTGAGAATGGGTATGAAGTTATACTTTTACCATGGCTAATTCTGTAATTGTACTTGTATATTTTATTGAAGCGAGAAAATAGGGATGATTATCATGATTTACAGCCTCAACTTGGAAATTATGGAGGGGCAAGTGCACAGATAGCCATTCTTAGAGATACTATTTAGATATTAGTCGGTACTTATTTTGTTTTGAATTATTTAACTAAAAATCTTAACTTAATGACAATTCAGAATATTTTTGTCCAGAAAATCTGAATTGAAAAACTGAAATTCAAGACGCAATGACTAATTCCTAAATGACAACCCTTTATAGTGGCTACCTGGTGTCATTTCTACAATTTCATGGATAGTAATCTAATTGACATGTATATACAATACCAAACAGCTATAATTGACATATTTTTTTGTCAAAGATTAGGCTTAGCAAATGTAGCCCAAAAAATGGCAGCGAATAGCCCAATCCCATCTTTAGCAATATTGCATGGTTTAGGGGTATTATCACTTTTACTCCGCGCCAGAAACTATTTACTTTTGATAGCTGAAAAAGTCTATAAAATTGATATAAGTTTTGTATATAACATACACAATGTGTATATATACAAAAAATATATAAATTTTATATAATTTTTCGGCTATTATTTTTACAGCGGTTATACAATGTCATTTTTCCCATGTTTTATGCACCCACTACTAACCGGACTGATTCCTTTGATCCTCCATTATCCAATCACCTCTGAAATCATAGAATTTCTCCACTAGTCCACAAAAATCCTCTGTGTTCATGAGAGAAAAATCTTATCAAAATTCCAATATTGAAATTATAATAAAATTCGAATTTGAACTATTTTAATACGTTGTTTATTCGAGTGGTTGTAGTTGGGATTCATTGGAAACACCTAGAAAGACTATATACAAAATTCGAGGAAGATTCGAGGTGATTTGGATTAGTTGGATTTAAATTTCAGACTTGAAAAATGTTTGTGCGACATGTATATATATCACATTATACACCATATATATCAGTGTATATCACACACAGAAATTTATGGATAGACACACATATACATGATATACAGGAGATAAGCCGATATACACTGAAATACATGGGAATATACACAGATATTCAGAGGAATATACGCTGGAACAATGCATATAAGCATAGGAAACAGCCAGTGGTTGTAGTGAAGCGAGTCTTCAAGTGAACATTTTATCATCATTACAATCTTAAAATGCAAAACAATAAAACCCAAAGAAAACTATGTGAAAATGAAAGGTTTGACTCATTATTAGAACCCTTAAAAGCAATTGTTTTAAATCATTTTTCCATTAGAAGCAAAGCTATCCATCACTTGAAGTTACTTACCAAGAGCAAATATTTTGGCTTAAACCCCTCATTCTTTATTTAAAGATATGCAAATGCCCTTAGGTTCTGATCATTTGAGTCGAAAATCCAAAAAGATAGCATATATAATTGCAGGTACAGATGCACCACTTGTTGCATATTCAGCTGAAAAGAGGTTCATAAATAAGCATGCATTTCTTACCCTAAATTTTATTTATTCCTTGAGAAATTCTTTCTTTTTTTGTTTTAAATTTTCTCCTAGAAATGAAGGGTTTCCTTGTGAAACTAGCTAATACCAAACAACAAGCATGTGAAGAAAAAGCAAAACAACACAAAGAACCAACTATCCATTTCTAACTCTGTATCCAAATTCATTGGCTCGACTAATCTGAATTCGCACTGCAAAGAGTCTATATAAAAGGGAAGCACGCCCTACAAGAAGTTTTTTTCCGAGGGATTTAATTCAAAGCTTTTAGTTAAGGATGGAGGGATCGTGGTAACCAACTAGCCATTTGTTTTTCAAGAATACATACAAGGTCATTCATGACCACCGCCTTTCTCGCCCCATCAATTTATTCTATTTAATTTCTTGAATTAACTCTAGTCTATTTTAATTTATTAGAGAAAATCAAGATTGTCAAAAACTTATAATATGGCCAAAGGGCCTTCGAATTCGCACTGCGCAGGGTCTACATAAAGGAGAAACACTCCTTGCAAGGAGTTTTTCAGCCTCGAGGAATTTAATTCGAACTTCTTAGTTAAGGGTGGAGGGATCGTGACAACGAGCTAGCCATTTCAAGAATAAATATCACCTCATTCATCACCACATTTCTCAAACTCCATCAATTTATTTCATTTAATTTCTTGAATTAACTCAAGTCTATTTCAATTTATTAGAGAAAATCAAGATTGTCAAAACCTTATAATATGGTCAAAGGGCCTTCGAATTCGCATTGCGCAGGGGGTCTACATAAAAGAGAAACACTCCTTACAATGAGTTTTTCCATCCCGAGGATTTTAATTCGAAATTTTTAGTTAAGGGTGAGGGATCGTGGCAACAAGCTAGCCATTTCAAGAATAAATATAACCTCATTCATCATCACATTTCTCAAACTCCATCAATTTATTTCATTTAATTTTTTGAATTAACTCAAGTCTATTTCAATTTATTAGAGAAAGTCAAGATTGTCAAATTTATAATATGGCTAAAGGGCCTTCTCCATTGATCCCTCTTCTCCTTGTACTCACTTTAGGATTACTCCTTTATGGTCAGTGCCTTATGAACACTGTCTCATTAGCAAAAGATATAAACTTAACATTTTTCCTTGTCATTCCTCTTTTAACTACCCTTTTAATTTACTATACAACTCAATCAATCATACTACCTCTTTCTTTCATATTGTTTACTTATACAATTTCAAAAATCCTTATTGGCCCTCTTGTTTTGGTCATCATAATATATTTAGTAAGTTTGTATGCACATTCTTTACAAGGGAACAGTTACCAACAAAGTCGTATTTATGGGTATGAAGACGAGTTTGGAGGATGGGGGCTTGCAATGCTAGCTTTTCTCTTTTTCTTCTTACACCACTGTTTTAGTGACTAAAGGTCATTCAATAGTAGTTTAGATTGTGGATTTAAGTTATATACACTGATCATACAGATAAACTTTACGCTATCAATATTATTTAACTCATTATAGCAAGTTCTTGCTATATTTCTTTTTTAATTTTGCTACATCAAATTTGATATGAAGAATTATCTGTTATTATAGGTCAATTTTACTGTTATTATTGGTCAATTTTACTAGATACGTACTGCGATAGAGGGAGTATATGAATGAGATCCCCTATTTTTATCAATGAGTCTTTAATTTATTAATGTTTTAGTAATTACACAAATCACTTATAATGCTAGACAGAGGACTTATACCAGTCTAACTCATAGTATAAAACACACTCAAAAATCACACAGTACTATGTACAATAATCAAGATATTAGTCCTACACAAATCAATAATATTATCGCTATTTTGCATTCTTTAATTTGGTTCAGCTAAGATCTCTGTTGTCTCAATGATACCCATTTGGGGCGGACAGTTCTTCAGCTCTTGTCCTTGGTAATGAATATCCTGCAATCAAGAATTCATTGTATATAAAAAATTAGCTGTATATACTAAACATTGTAAAATAATTTTAACACTATTCTAGTTTAACCAGTTATAACAGGTTGCCAATTTTATTTTTCAGGTAACTAGTCTCACTTATTATGAACAATTACTTATTTGCACCGTTGGCCCTTTTGCGGGCGCTCTTTAAATCATGTCCCCATTAGTCCAATATTGCTATGTTTATCCTTTAAAATTAGTTGGATAAATATTTTTCTTTACAAACAAATTTAGCTCATTGGACTAACGGATGGCCTTCGGATGGCCTGAAATAAGGCCATCACCAGCGTATAGAAATTAAACTCTTTACGTAATCTGACCTTACCGATGCAAAGTGGTTGACATCGCGATGGTGAGCCTCGTCCGCCCTAACAACCATGGCAACATCTTTAAGAGTCGACTCTTGTGGCAAACGCCAATAATCAATAGCAATAGCTGGTGCACTGACGTTCTCTATATTTCCCTTATCCAACTCCTTAAGAAACTCTGTATACGAATGAATAGCTTCTTCTTCTAAGTAGCCAACAATTCGATGTGTCAATTTTGGTGACAAAAGATATGTCACAAAATAGGCATTAAAGAATACACCTTGTACTGCAAATACT
>AWOL01S0058624.1:17890-34856 GCA_000715115.1 Nicotiana otophora | reverse complement strand
GTCACCTCGTGTACATGACTTTCAGCACATTTCAATAATCACACTAATATCAGTTCTAGGGAACATTTCCCCCACACAAGGTTAGACAAGTCACTTACCTCGACTTGTTCCAATTTAACCAAGTGTTGTGCTTTTTCCTCGATTTTTTCGACTCCGATCGACTCATATCTAGTCATAATTAATTCGATACAGTCAACAAAAATTATAGAAATCAATTTCATAAGAAAATACTATATTTTTCAATAAAATCCAAAATTAGCTCAAAATTGCCCGTGGGGCCCACATCTCGGAATCCGACGAAACTTATAAAATCCGACAACCCATTCAATTACGAGTCCAACCATACCGGTTTCACTCCAATCGGACTCCGGATCGACACCGAAATCTCAAAAATTCATTTCTATGAGATTTCTAAAAAAATTCAAATTTCAATCTCAAAACACTAATTAAATGGTGAAAACAATGATATATTTGTGCATATAGACCAAATACGAGTTGGAATCACTTACCCCAAATGGCTTTCCTTGAAAATGTGTCACAAGTCGCCTCTGTTCAAGCTCAAGTTTGTCAAAAATGGCGAATGGGTTGAATGCCTCTGTTTTTATAACTTACAGATCTGTCCAGCTCGATCTTGGGGGCTCAATCTGTCCAGTTCGATCTTGGGAGCTCGATCTCAGCCATCAATCCTGGCGATCGATCGTGGCTTCAATCTTTATGGCCTTCGATCACTGGCCTTGGTCATAGCCCTCAATCCTGGGCCTTCGATCACTGGCCTTCGAGCTTGCCTTCGATCCTCGACTCGATTTCTGGGGGCTTGATTCCACAGCAAAAGAAATATTGCAGCAACTTTTGCAGCAGCTGTTTAAGTTCTATTTTTGATCCGTTAACCATCCGAAACTCACCCGAGGCCCTCGGGACCTCAACCCAATACACCAACAAGTCCTAAAACATCATACGAACTTATTTGCAACCTCAAATTCATCAAACAATGCTAAAATCAAGAATCATGCTCCAATTCAAGCTTAATGAAACTTAGAATATCCAAGTTCTACATTCGATGTCGAAACCTATCAAATCAAGTCCGATTGACCTCAAACTTTGCACCCAAGTCATAAATGACATAACGGAGCTGTGAAAATTTTCAGAACTGAATTTCGACCCCGATATTAGTGTATTACGGATGTAGGGCATGGGCTTTGTGTACCCAATATAGATGGCTTGCGTGAGTTGATTCTCCAGGAGGCCCACAGTTCGCGGTACTCCATTCATCCGGGTGCTGCAAAGATGTATCAGGACTTGAGACAGCACTATTGGTGGAGACGGATGAAGAAAGACGTAGTGGAGTATGTAGCTCGGTGCCTAAATTATCAGCAGATGAAGTATGAGCATCTGCGACCGGGTGGATTGCTTCAAAATTTAGAGATTCCAGAATGGAAATGGGAGCGGATCACTATGAATTTCGTTGTTGGGCTCCCACGAACTCAGAGGAAGTTCGATGCAGTTTGGGTGATCGTGGATAGATTGACCAAGGCAGCTCATTTCATTCTTGTGGTTACTGCTTAATCTTCGGAGCAGCTGGCTCAGGTTTACATTTGCGATATTGTCAGGCTACATGGCGTACAGGTATCTATCATCTCTGACCGGGGTACGCAGTTTACATCACGGTTTTGGAGAGCCGTACAGCGAGAGTTGGGTACTCGTTTGGAGTTGAGTACAATATTTCACCCTCAGACGGACGGACAGTCCGAGCGTACTATTCAGATATTGGAGAATATGCTTCGTGCGGGTGTGATGGATTTTGGGGGTGCTTGGGATCAGTTCTTTCCACTTACGGAGTTTGCTTACAATAACAGCTACCAGTCGAGCATTCAGATGGCTCCGTATGAGGCCTTGTATGGTAGGCAGTGCCGGTCTCCAGTGGGTTGGTTCGAACCAGACGAGGCTAGACTAATGGGTACAGACCTGGTTCAGGATGCTTTGGAAAAGGTTAAGTTAATTCAGGATCGACTTCGTACAGCCTAATCTAGACAGAAGAGTTATGCGGATCGGAAAGTTCGTGATGTTGCATTCATGGTTGTGAGCGGGTCTTGCTCCGAGTTTCGCCTATGAAGGGTGTTATGAGGTTCGAAAAGAAAGGCAAGTTGAGCCCGAGATATATCAGACCTTTTGAGATTCTCGAGAGAGTTGGAGATGCGGCTTAAAGACTTGCACTACCACCTAGTCTCTCTGCAGCTCATCCAGTGTTCCATGTTTCCATGCAACGAAAGTATCACGACGCTCCATCTCATGTGTTAGACTTCAGCTCAGTCCAGTTGGGCAAGGATCGATCCTATGTTGAGGAACCAGTGGCTATTTTGGACAAACAGGTTAGAAAGTTGAGATCGAAGAGCATTGCTTCAGTAAAAGTACAGTAGATGGGTCATCCGGTCGAGGAGGCAACTTAGGAGACCGAGCATGACATGCGCAGTTGTTATCTTTATCTTTTCACCACTTCAGGTATAATTCAAAACCCGTTCGAGGATGAACGTTTGTTTAAGAGGGGGAGGATGTAACGATCCGGCCGGTCGTTTTGAGAGTTGTAGCTCCATTCCCCCATTTACTGCTCATTCTGTACTTTATAGCTGTATTGTGACTTGCCGGGGTAGTCAGTTCGAGTCCGGAGAGATTTCGAAATGAATTGAGACACTTAGTCTCCAAAATAAAAACTTAAGTTGAAAAGGTTGACCGGATATTGACTTATGTGTAAATGACCCCGGAATAGAGTTTTGATGATTCCAATAGCTCCGTATGGTGATTTTGGACTTAGGGGTGTGTCCGGAAATATTTTTGGAAGTCCGTTGCTAAATTAGGCTTGAAATGGCTAAAATAGACATTTAAGTTTGGAAGTTTGAGCGGGGAGTTGACTTTTTCATATCGGAGTCGGAATAAAGTTCTGAAAATTTCTATAGCTCTATTATGTCATTTATGACATGTGTGCAATGTTTAAGGTCAATCGGACTTGATTTGATAGGTTTCGGCATCGAATGTAGAAGTTGAAAATTCTTAAGTTTCATTAAGCTTGAATTGGGGTATGATTCGTGGTTTCAGCATTGTTTGATGTGATTTGAGGTTTCACCTAAATTCGTATGATGTTTTAGGACTTGTTGGATTTTTTGGTTGAGGTCCTGGGAGACTCGGGTGAGTTTCGGAAGGTTAACAGATCGATTTTGGACTTGGAGAACAGCTGAAGAATTTCTGGTGTCTAGCTCTGGTTTCCTTCTTCGCGTTCGCGAGCGAGGTTTCGCGTTCGCAAATGGGAACTTGGGCAGGCAAGAGTTTATTCTTTGCATTCGTGAAGCAAGGGACGCATTCGCGAAGGGTGAGGTCCAGTTTGCATCGCGAATGCGAGAGAGGCCATGCGTTCGCAAAGAAGAGTGAGGGCTTGGGTGGACTTCACGTGTTAGCCTACGCGTTCGCGAGTGAGGCGTCGCGTTCGCGAAAGCACGGGACCCTTGGTCATCGCGTTCCCGAGAGGACCCTCGCGTTCGCGAAGAGGAAATTTTGGGCAGCACATTTTGTGCTTCGCGAACGTGAGGCAAGGGTCGCATTCGCGAAGAAGAAATCCCTCGGTAGAAACTTTAAGTTCTGAAGATGGAACTTTGTCCCATTTTCCATTTTTGACAATTGGAGCTTGGGAAGTGGAGATTTTTGGGCGATTTTCAAGAAAAATATTGGGGTAAGTGTTCTTAACTCAATTTTAGTTAAAGTACTCGAATCTATGGTAGTTTTTAACATTTAATTGGTGGATTAAGTTGCAAAAATTGTGAAAATCCCCAAGTTTAGATTGAAGATTTGAGGGTTGAGTTGATGTCGAAATTTAGTGATTTTGGTATGGTTGGACTCGTGGTTGAATGGGCGTTCATATTTTATAACTTTTGTCGGGTTATGAGACATGGGGCCCACGGGAAATTTTTGAGTTAAATTTCGGATTTTTGTTGGAAAATTAGTATTTTCATATGGAATTAATTCCAATAATTTATATTGACTGAATCGAAATTATTATGACTAGATACGAGGCTTTCGAAGGTAATTCACGAGGCAAAGGTATAGCAGATTAAAGAATTATCAGGTTCGAGATAAGTGACTTGTCTAACCTTGTGTGGGGGAAAATTTTCTTTAGGATTGTTATTGATATGAAAATTTTGATGTCTTGAAAGTCGTGTACACGAGGTGACGAGTGTGTACACAGGCTAAATGTGGAAGATTATGTCCTTAAATTGTGTAGATCACTATTGCATATTAATTAAATTATTTTATTCTATTATATTCATCATTATTAATATATTTTCGTATTTTGAATTTGCTTGACCTGTTTTTCCTAAGTGTTTTACCTGTTTAGTTGAAACTCTGCTTCTTTTTTTTCTGTGCATTATTTGAAGGTTGGATTTCTTCATTTAAATATTATTAAAATGAAGTATTTTACATATAAAATTTTGATATTAAGGCAAGGTGTTAAATTCGTGAAATATTATCTTTGCTGAGTTATTCATTCCTGAATATTTTGTGAGATTTTGTACTTATTGTGATTGAATCGTGAGCTCCTTATTGTGGACAATATTATTGTTGTTGATTTATTTTGGCAAGTTAAAATATCTAGGCACTTGAGGTGCAGATTGTGAGATATTGTGATATTGATGCGCTTGCGATAGTATAAGGTCTGGGTGTTGAAATATATGCGGTGAGATAAGGGTGGCTTGATACACGTGTCTAGTAGGGGAACTACTAGAAGTCATGCGGTGTGATAATGGTGGCTAAAACGAAGGCCGTTATTTCGGGAAAAATAATTTCTTTAAAATTAAATGTGAAGGCTCCCGCAGTGATATCGAGATATTGTAAATTTATTTATGATTTGGGACTACGAGGCGGTACCTCGGGAGTGCCCTTGTTGATATTTCTTTATGGCTGCATTTGCCTTTGGTTATTTTGTTGTGTTCCTTAAATTTGTAAATTTTTGTTTTCCTTCTGTGAGGTATTATTTGCCCTTATTCTGTGTAGTTAAATTATGACATACTACTTACTTGATTCTATCACGTCCCAAAATCCAACTAGTCGTGTGTGATGACCCAAAATATCATCTTTAAATTTAATAATTAATTTTACGTTTTAAGACCTCGAAAAGTACTATTTATCATCCCTCGACTTGCCTGTGCAGTCCATATAATTTTCCGAAAAGTTTTCAGGTAAAAAATAGATTAAAATGTGAATTAGAGGTTTAAAACTCAACTGAGTTGACTTTGGTCAACATTTAGAGAAAACGGACTCGGATCTATGTTTTGACAGTTCTGGTAGGTCCGTATCGTGAATTGGGACTTGGGCATATGCCCGAAATCAAATTCCGAGGTCCCTAGCCCGAGATATGGAATTTTGATGAAAAATTAAAAGTTTAAGTTCAAATAGTGACCGGATGTCGAATTTTGTGCAAACGACCCTGGAATAGAATTTTGATGATTCCAACAGCTCCGTATGGTGATTTTGGATTTAGAAGCATAATCAGAATTGTATTTGGAAGTCCGTAGTGAAATTAGGCTTGAAACGGCTAAAATAGGAATTTAAAGTTTGGAAGTTTGACCGGGGAGTTGACTTTACCGTCATCTCCAATAGCGACTTCCTTGGCATAACCGTGTTGAATTATGTCCTTAAGGACAAGCAGATGGGGGTCATCATACTGACTCTCTCTGATACGATTATAAAGAGAAGACTGAGAAACCACGCAAGCCAAAACTCGGCTCGACTTAGAAATATCCAGTCTAACACACTGGTTGGCCAAGGCCTGAACATCCAAGGCTAAAGGCCTCTCTGCTACCGGTAAATATGATAAGCTGCCCAAACTCTCTGTCTTACGACTCAAGGCATCAGCCACTACATTGGCCTTCCCGGGGTGATAGAGAATGGTGATATCATAATCCTTAAGCAACTCCAACCATCTCCGCTGCCGCAAATTAAGATCCTTCTGTTTAAACAGATGATGTAGACTCCGGTGATCGGTATAAACCTCACAATGGACACCGTACAAATAATGTCGCCAAATCTTCAAGGCATGAACAATAGCTGCTAACTCAAGGTCCTGAACCGGATAATTCTTCTCATGTACCTTTAACTGTCTGGTCGCATAGGCAATAACCGTCTTGCATCAGCACTGCGCTGAGACCAATGTGCGACGCATCACAATACACAGTATAAGACCCTGAACCTGTAGGAAATACCAATACTAGGGTTATAGTCAAAGTTGTCTTGAGCTTTTGAAAGCTCTCCTCACATTTCTCGGTCCACCTGAACGGAGCACCCTTCTGGGTCAATTTGGTCATAGGTGCAGCAATAGATGAGAAACCTTTTTCAAATCGGCGATAATACCCCGCCAAGCAAAGAAAACTCCGGATCTCAGTAGCTAATGATGGTCTGGGACAACTCTGCACTGCTTCAATTTTCTTCGATCTACCTGGATCCCCTTATTCGTTACCACATGACCCAAAAATCCTACTGAATTAAGCCGGAATTCACACTTTGAAAATTTTACATATAACTTCTTTTCTCTCAAAGTCTGAAGCACAATCCTCAGGTGCTGCTCATGATCTTCCCGGCTCCAGGAATACACCAGAATGTCGTTAATAAACACAATGATGAAAGAATCAAGATAGGGCTGAAATATATTTTTCATTAAGTGCATAAATGTTGTTGGGGCGTTGGTCAGTCCAAATGACATTACAAGGAACTCATAATGACCATACCGAGTCTTGAAAGCAGTCTTCGGGATATCTGGCTCCCGAATCTTCAGCTGATGATAGCCTGAATGCAAGTCGATCTTAGTGAACACCCTGACACCCTGAAGCTGATCAAATAGGTCATCAACACGAGGCAATGGATAACTGTTCTTCACTGTAACCTTGTTCAACTGGCAGTAATAAGTACACATCCGCATAGGATCATCATTCTTTTTCACAAATAAGACAGGAGCACCTCAAGGCGATACATTGGGCCGAACAGAACCCTTATCAAGTAGCTCATGTAACTGCTCCTTTAATTCTTTTAATTCTGTTGGGGCCATACGATATGGTCGAATAGAAATGAGCTGAGTGCCCGATAACAAATCAATGCCAAAGTCAATATCCCTATTGGGTGGCATACCCGGAAGATCCGCTGGAAATACATCAGGAAAATCCCTTACTATAGGAACTGACTCCACGGTAGGAGTATTAACACTAACATGTCTCACATATGCCAGATACGCATCACACCCCTTCTCAACCATTCGCTGAGCTTTAAGAAATAAAATAACCCTACTAGGAATATAATCCAAGGTACCTCTCCACTCTAGCCGCGGTAGACCTGGCATAGCCAACGTCACCATTTTGGCGTAATAATCAAGGATAGCGTGATAGGGCGACAACCAGTCCATGTCCAAAATAATATCGAAATCCACCATACTGAGCAATATTAAATCAGCTCTGGTCTCAAAACCACTTATAACAATCAAACACGACCAATACACGCGGTCAACAATAATAGAATCACCCACATGTGTAGATACATAAATAGAAGAACTCAAAGAATCACAGAATACGCCCAAATACGGGGCAAAATAAGATGACACATAAGAATAAGTGGAGCCTGGATCAAATAAGACTGACGCATCCCTATGACAGACTGGAACAATACTTGTGATAATAGAATCAGATGCAACGCCCTACCTATCAGACCTCATCTGGCTGGTTGTGCAGGTGGAGAAGCAAGTGGTGCAGTAATCATGGCCTGAGAAGCCTGAGGGCCCTGTGGAATGGGTGGGGCCTGAGAAACCTGTGGGGGTGAACCCCTCTTAAGTCTTGGGAAATCCCTCATTATATGACGAGTGTCACCACACTCAAAATAAGCCCTCGGAGGACGTGGCTGCTGGGACTGGCTCTGGCCTGATCGGCCGAACTGACCGCTGAAAGCACCCCGTGCAGGAGGTACAGTAGATAGTGGCGGTGCATAATATGAAACCTCAGGTGTGGGAGTAGCCGGAATACTGCTGGAAGCTGGAAGTGCTAAATGAATAGGAAGTCTCACATAGCATCTATCATGATGGGCTGCAGCTGGGGCACGACAACTGTTATATGTACCAGAATCCCGGGGTCTTTTAGCTTCCCTTTCTTCTCTCTCCCGGACCCGCATACCTTCCAATCTCCTAGCAATTGACACCACCTGTTGGTATGCGATGTCCATCTCCAGCTCTTGGGCCGTATTGAATCTGATACTAGGGTGGAGCCCTTCAATAAATTTGTGAACCCTCTCTCGAACAGTAGCAATTAAGGCTGGTGCATGCCTAGCCAAATTACTGAATCAGAACACATACTCTGACACGGTCATAGAACCCTGGCGCAACTGCTCAAACCCCGAGTGCCATGCATCTCTCAGACTCTGAGGAACATACTCCCTCAAGAACATATCTTAAAATTGAGTCCAAGTGAGTGAAGCTGCCTCAGCCGGACTATCCAACTCGTATGCTCACCACCACTGGTAGGCCGCTCCTCTAAGCTGGAATGACGTGAAAGAAACCCTGCTAGATTCCACAATACCCATAGTACAGAGGATACGGTGACATTCCTCAAGAAAACATTGAGCATCCACTGAAGCCAAACAGTTGATAGTGGGAGGGTGGTACTTCTTGTACCTCTCGAGCCTGAGCTGCTCTCCCTCCGAAACTGTTGCCCTAGCCTCCGAAGATAAGTACAGACGTCTCTGTACCGATCCGGGAGACTCTACTAAAACTGCTTGTGACTCATAACACCTATGAACCTAGAGCTCTGATACCAACTTGTCACGATCCCAAATTCCCCTATGTAGGATGTCGTGATGGCACCTAATCTCTAAGACTAGGTAAGTCTATCAATGCGGAATAACTGAATATAAACCGAAATTTAATACTTAACAGTTGAATAAATAAGAACTACAAACTTAACAATTTTAACTCTCAAAACCCGGTAGAAATAAGTCACAAGCTTCTAAGAATTTATCCACAATGTCTCTATACATCAGAGTTCAAAGAAAATAAGGAAAACAACATAATAAGGATAGAAGGGGACTCCGAGGTCTGCGGACTCTGGCAGATATATCTTGAAGTCTCCGCATACAACTAGTTCACTAATTCCTGGTCTGATAAGAAGTACCTGGATCTGCACAAAAAGATATGCAGAAGCGTAGTATGAGTACACCACAGCGGTACCCAGTAAGTACCAAGCCTAACTTCGGTAGAGTAGTGACGAGGTCGGGTCAGGCCCTACTGAAAATAATAAAAGACAGGGTAAGAAGTTTAACAATACAATAATAATAAAATGACAATGGGAATGAATCAAGTAAGTAGTATGTCATAATTTAACTACACAGAATAAAGGCAAATAATACCTCGCGGAAGGAAAACAGAAATTTACAACTTTAAGGAACACAACAAAATAACCAAAGGTAAATGCAGCCATAAAGAAATATCAACAAGGGCACTCCTGAGGTACCGCCTCGTAGTCCCTAATCATAAATCATTTTAAAGAAATTATTTTTCCGAAATAGCATCTCGCGTTTTAGCGACCCTTATCACACCACATGACTTCTAGTAGTTCCCCTACTAGCCACGTGTATCAAGCCACCCTTATCTCACCGCATGCGTTTCAACACCCAGACCTTATACCACCGCATGCGTATCGATATCATAATATATCACAATTTGCACCTCAAGTGCCCAAATAATTCAACTTGCCAAAATAAATCAACAACAATAATATTGTCCATAATAAGGAGCTCACGGCTCAATCACAATGAGTACAAAATCTAACAAAATATTCAGGAATGAATAACTCAGCTAAGATAATATTTCACAAATTTAACACCTTGCTTTAATATCAAATTTTTAAATGTAAAATACTTCATTTTAATAATATTTAGATGAAGAAATCCAACCTTTAAATAATGCACAGAACAAAAGAAGCAGAGTTTCAACTAAACAGGTAAAATACTTAGCAAGAACAGGTCAAGCAAATTTAAAATATGAAAATATATTAATGATGATGAATATAACAGAATAAAATAATTTAATTAATATGTAACAGTGATCTACACAATTTAAGGACATAATCTTCCACATTTAGCCCGTATACACACTCGTCACCTCGTGTACACGACTTTCAACACATCAAAATTTTCATGTCAATACCAATCCTAAGGAAAATTTTCCTCCACACAAGGTTAGACAAATCACTTACCTCGAACCGGGTAATTCTTAACTCTTTTATGCCTTTGCCTCGTGAATTGGCCTCTGAAAGCCTCGTATCTAGTCATAATAATTTTGATTCAGTCAATACAAATTATTAGAATTAATTCCATATGAAAATACTAATTTTTTAACAAAAATCCAAAATTTAACTCAAAAACGTCTCGAAACGCGACAAAAGTTACAAAATATGAACGCTCATTCAACCACAAATCCAACCATACCAAAATTACCAAACTCCGACATCAACTAGACCCTCAAATCTTTAATCTAAACTTAGGGATTTTCATAATTTTTTCAATTTAATCCACCAATTCAATGTTAAAAACTACCATAGATTCGGGTACTTTAACCAAAATTGAGTTAAGAATACTTAGCCCGATGTTTTCCCTAAAGATTTCCCGAAAATCGCCTATTCCCGAGCTCTAATTTGTCAAAAATGGAAAATAGGACGAAGTCCCATTTTTAGAACTTAAAGTTTCTGCCTAGGGATTTCTTCTTCGCGAACGCGACCCTTGCCTCGTGTTCGCGAAGCAAAAAAATATGCTGCCCAAAATTTCCTCTTCGCAAACACGAGGGTCCTCTAGTGAACGCGATGACCAGGGGTCCCGTGCCTTCGCGAACGCATAGGTTAACGCATGAAGTCCACCCAACCCCTCACTCTTCTTCGCGAACGCGTGGCCTCTCTCGCGTTCGCGATGCACACTGGACATCACCCTTCACGAACGTGAGACCTCTCTCGCGAACGCGAAGAAGGAAACTAGAGCTGGACACCCGAAGTTCTCCAGCTGTTCTCCAAGTCCAAAATCGAACTGTTATCCTTCCGAAACTCATTTGAGTCCCCCGTGACCTCAACCAGAAACTTCAAAAAGTCCTAAAACATAAAACGAACTTAGTTGAAACGTCAAATCACATCAAACAATGCTAAAATCACGAATCATACCCAATTTAAGCTTAATGAAACTTAAGAAATTCCAACTTCTACATTCGATGCTGAAACCTATCAAATCAAGTTCGATTGACCTCAAACTTTGCACATAAGTCATAAATTACATAACGGAGCTATGAAAATTTTGAAAATTTGCAGAACTGGATTCCGACTCCGATATCAAAAAGTCAACTCCCCGGTCAAACCTCCAAACTTAAATTTTAATTTTAGCTATTTCAAGCCTAATTTCGCTGCGGACTTTCAAAAAAAAATCCGGACACGCTCCTAAGTCCAAAATCACCATACGGGGCTATTGGAATCATCAAAACTCTATTCCGGGGTCGTTTACACATAAGTCAATATCCAGTGAACCTTTTCAACTTAAGTTTTCATTTTGGATACTAAGTGTCTCAATTCATTTCGAAAATCTCTCCGGACTCGAACTGACTACCCCAGCAAGTCACAATACAACTATAAAGTATAAAATGAGCAGTAAATAGGGGAATGGGGCTACAACTCTCGAAACGACCGGTCGGGTCGTTACAATTTATTATTATTGTTAAATGTTGATGAGTGCTAATATATAGTGTGGAGTAGGAGAGAGTTAGAATTTAAAGTTTATGAGTTCTGAATTTGCTATCAAACTCATATTTTATTTTAATGATTGGGGTCGTAATTAAATATTTATATATATTTAATAAATTTTTAATACAAATACAGAATCTAAATAAAGTTATTAGGTTTCGTAGCAGAGGCGGACGTACATTATAGGTTGAGGGGTTACCGGCATCCGAAAATATCAACAAAACTCTATGTATACTTGCAAATGTCTTCAAAAGATAGTTAGATATTAGCATATGCCCCATACCAATTTTTACGAGCAATGATAAATTTATATTAAATGTCATAATGCCCCATGACCGCCGAATTCTAGATTCGTCTCTGTTTCGTACAAATGTGCAACTAATATTATAGCTCCGCCCTCCGCGGACAATATACTTAGTAGTATATATGTGTTGCACTTTTGTATACATCTACAGACAAAGTTCTGTCTGGCAGTGGGCATACAACTGTACTGCTACAGAGTGCAGACTTAGTATTTAATGAAATGAAAGGGTTATTAATGCAACAATGGAATTGACTTTGCTACCTATCAGTCAAAAGCTGAGGAAGTAAACAAAGGAAAATTCCAAACATATAAATGCCTCGACCACCGACCCTCTTTGTCTCCAAAACGACATTGAATTCAAAGTGGTCCCTCGTGAGGCCTAAAAAACAATACTCTCTCTATGGTTCACTTTAAGTGATTTTTTTGCGCAATTTTCATATATATTAAAGTATTCATCTTTTAATATTAATTAATAATAAAATTGACCATATTAACCTTAATTTGCTAATTGAAAATATAACAAACTATCCATATGCTCTTTACTTCAAGAGTAACTTTGGAAAGAAGAAATTAATTACTTCTTGATATCTGAAAAAAATCAAATATTGTGGACCACAAAAAAGCTAAAAAATCACTTAAACTGGATCGGAGGTATTTATTAGAGATTGATGACATTCTAGCATATTGAATAGTATTTTTATGAATGTTTTTGAGTAATAAAGTAAAATAACAATGTTTAAGTGTTGGTTGAAGTAATAATATAATCTCCCTTCGTTGTAATTTATATGACGTAGTTTAACTTGACACTAAGGAAAAAAACTTTTAAAACTTGTTATCTTAAAGGATTAAAGAGTAAAATGGCTCAATCCATCTAATCATCCACCCCGCTAGAAGGAACTCGGTCTTAATTAGCCCAAGGTCTTTCCTGTCAATTGATCCTAAATATTGTTTTCATAAAATATATCACATCTGGGATATATTTATATTTACTAGTATCCACGAACATGCGTTGCACGTTAATAATGGCACACGATTATTTAAATATCATTTATATGAAGGAACAATAAAATTTAATTAATGAGAGAAATTTTATGTTTAATAATACAACAATCATATAAATATCGAAAAATATTATTACATTAGCATAATACATGAATTTTAAATAAAAGAACATCATCAAAACTTACACAAATGATCAATTTTGTCATGTTAGTTAGATAATTATGTATTATAATTTAAAAGTATTTAATGTGATGGTATCTTAACGAACACTTCTTTGTGGACAATTTTGTTTTTGTATGTATATTTTCTCCTAATGCTTTGGGTTCTCTACCTTAACCAGAATTCTTGTTGTCGATCTTGATATCCATTTTGAAGGTGCAACATACAGTTGTTCGTGCAAGAAAACATATTGCGGTAAATATAGTCCAATATTTAGGATGTTTGTCCTTGTGCTTTATTTATTATATTTGCAAAACATAAACATACTAAAAATTATTTTCACACAAATTTAAAAGGATATTCCTTAGTTTCGCAAGACGAAAGTTGAATTCAGGGATAAGAATATACTTAGAAGCACATTGACCAGTATCATAATTTTTGCACGTTATTGTTAAAACTTCTACATACCATCTGTATGCTATTACATAAGCTATTCGGCGTATCTAAGTTTTTCAGTAGTATGATGGGCATATTTTTCTTCAAAATTAACCTATATACAATGGAAGATCAATTTTATCTTAGTCTATTATATATACGGTGACACTAACATACGCAAGAAATAATGAACTTGACAACAAACATGTATAGTAGAAGGCCATTTGGTATTAAAGTATTTAAATATTCTTCTTGGTAGTAATTATTGGTATCATTTTCTGTTGAGTCAAAAGCTGAAGAATATTTATTTTTACTATAAAACTTTGCAATCAACCTTTTATTTAGTTGATCAATATATTCATTTCTGCTGGCTAAGATATCTTTTTAATTCTATAGTGTGATTTGCACGAATTGAGTTTAAATCTAATGATAGAAATATTTCTCTTATTAAATGCACTACCATTACCATTGTGATTGATAACCAAGTATTCAGGAAGAACCAAATCATTTTTTATTGGATGCTCTTCTTCGTGTCCGACACGAAGTAAGAAGACAATGAATACTGGATTTGTTCTTACTTTATATTTCTTGCCAGTTTAATCTTTTTCATTTGAAACCAGAAGTATAACTTTGGTAAGATAGCTTTTACAATCTCTGCTTTTGTCGATTTTGGAACTACTGGTAGTACTTGACAGAAATCACCTCTAAAACCATTAATTTTTCACAAAATGGTTCATTAATATCCAATATATCTCTAGAACTCCAGACAATTATTTCGATCGTTTGACACTTAGCCATAAGTGCTTCATCCCATATTATCAATTTTGCTTTCCTTATAAATTTAGTATCATTGCTCTTCTTTGATATATTTATAATGGTTATTTAAGTTGTTTGAAGAGGTATACCAAATCTAAAGTGGGTGGCCTCACAGTAAAATTATTGATGGTACACCACTGGCTATTATTGCTAATAGTGTCATGCCTCTTAATATGATATTTGCAAGTAATGCATGACATAGAAATATTAATTCAATTCCGCCGGAGGCATATACAAAGAATAATCCCATTATACCAAAGTCGACTCTTTATAATATAGTCTTGAAATCTTGTTCTTGATTAAGATTTAGCTTTGACTGTGCTTCCTCAGACACTTGTACATCATTTTGATTCTTAATAATATACTATCCTTTTTACTTTGTGTTCTAACTGTAACGGCCCGACTTATCATTTTAAGAATTAACGCCCCGTTCAGTGGCTTAAGGTCTCGAACAGCTTCACAATGTGTATTATGACCCGCGGGTGTGGCCGAGTTTGATTTACTGAAGATTCGAAATTTTGTTAAAAGAGCAATTCTTATTTAGAAGCTTAAATGGAAAGAGTTGACCGGAGAGATTACTTTTGAGCAAACGACCCCGAAATAAAATTTCGAAGATGGCAATAGCTTCGTATGATGATTTCGGACTTAGGCGTATGTTCGAATTTGGATTTGGAAGTCCGTAGGACAATTTGACACATTTTGGCGAAAGTTGGAAAATATAAAATTTTGGAAAAAGTCCGGCCGAAGGGTGAAATTTTGATAACGAGGTTGGATTTTGATTCCAAAAATGGGAATAGCTCCATTAAGTCATTTATGACTTGTGTGCAAAATTTGAAGTCATTCCGGATTGATTTGATATGTTTCGGCGCAAAACATAGAAGTTGAGAGATTTGTAAAGTTAAGAAACATTGGGAGTTTGGCCATGGTCAATATCAGGTCAAGACGACCTCTTTTTAGTGTCTTAAGTGCACGAACAAGTCCGTAGCGTGTTTTATGATTGAAATTCATATATGGTTTGTGTCCGGGAGGTTCCGGATGAGTTTCGGGATGAATTTTGATCGAGTCCGGGCATTTCGGTACTCTAATATTGTTCCGGCACTTTCGGGGATGGGGACCGTGTATTTTGGGTGCTGAAGCGAAGGAGGGACGTGGACAGCAGCAGAATTTCACGGCCGCGATCAAATTTTCGTGGACCGCGCAATTCTATCCGCGGCCGCGCTCCAGGAAGTTCTGCAGTCCATTGGTCCGACTTCGGAAGCTTATATCTTTTGATCCACAAGGAATTTTGAGATGATTCAAAAATGGAAGTTGTAGCCCTTTGTGTCTAGTATCCAGAAAGGTTAAGATATTATAATTTGGACATCTATAGAGAAAGTTATGACCAAAATACTAAAACCTGGCACTGCAGCCCCAAGAATTTCGCGGACCGCACCAAAATTTCGCGACCGCGGAACCTGCGGCGCGGCCGTGCTTGGAATTTCGCTGACCGCGAAATTGAGTTCAGAGGATGTACTATATATCCTAGGTTTATGGCATTATTACACATTTTGCACCTAGGGAGCTCGGTTTGTGGCGATTCTTCGTGGGGATTTCAAGATATTCATCGGGGTAAGTGATTCTAACTCGGATTTGGTTTATATACATGAATATATCACTGATTTCATCATTTAGTTAGTACTTTGAGATGGAAATATGGGGGAAAATTATAGAAACTTCATAAACCACAAATTTAAGATTTGAAGGTCTATTTGACATCGGAATTTGATAATTTTAGTATGGTTGAACTCATATCGGAATGGGTGATCAGATTTTGAGAAAATTATGTCGGGTTCTGAGAGGCGACCTTGCGTTGACTTTTGTTGACTTTTTGGAATAAAATTTTAATTCGACGTATTATTATCCGAAATTATTTTCGATGAATTTTAATGAAGTTATGCAATTAATTTGGATAGATTTGAGCGGTCCGGAGGTCAATTCAAGCAAGAAGGTGATTTTGAAATATCGGTATAACTTCAAAAAGGTAAGTGTCTTGCTTAACCTCGAGTGGGAAAATTACCCCTTAGGCATCGAGTCTTATGTGCCATTTGTGAAATGTGAAAAGCCGTGTACGCGAGGTGACGAGTACGTACTCATATATGTGCAAATTTTATTGGTTTAAAGTTTTATGCATTCTTATGTATTAAATTAGATAATTGTTAGCATCAGTAAAACCTTGAATTATCATGCCTTGTTCCTTATTTGTCAAGTTTGTATTTTATATAATAATTGGGTGTAATTGTCACTTGGATTTTATGCGAATTCCGTGTGTTTGTTGATTTGATATTTTTCTTGAAATTAAATTCATGATGGAATCCTTATTTGTAACTATTTATTAAATAAGTTTAAANTTAGAAGCTTAAATGGAAAGAGTTGACCGGAGAGATTACTTTTGAGCAAACGACCCCGAAATAAAATTTCGAAGATG
>AWOL01S0058619.1:3569-16507 GCA_000715115.1 Nicotiana otophora | reverse complement strand
TGGTAGTATAATAAGGGTGTAGTTGTGATATATAAAGGATGACGTTTGGGCCTTCGATTGAGTAATGATTTGAAGAACAAAAAAGGGGGATTTCATGAATTGTACATAATTAAAATACCCACGTAAGGTGAATCACATTAGGTGCTATGAAATATGGTTATGGAAGTATGGTATCGCCCCCAGGTGGATCAAGAAAATCACTTCAAATGTTCATCAA
Source organism: Nicotiana otophora (assembly GCA_000715115.1). Taxonomy (NCBI): domain Eukaryota; kingdom Viridiplantae; phylum Streptophyta; class Magnoliopsida; order Solanales; family Solanaceae; genus Nicotiana; species Nicotiana otophora. Next base: position 16,290 of record AWOL01S0058619.1, on the reverse strand, counting down.
TGCAACGTGAGCCCTAGTGATTACGCAAGAGGTTTCAAGTTATCTGTGGTAGATTGTAGATCAATATTGAGGTGAATCAACAATGGTTGGAAAAAAGTTAGAAAGTATGAGATAAGATTAGGTCATCATTCTTAAGATGAACAGTAATGAGGAAGCATTAAAGGACTTAGATTTATACATATGGGATAAGCAACAAGCGTAACCTAGAGTTTGGTATAGTATGACCTATGTTACATCTCGCATTTTTGTACGTTAATGTTTCATCATAAGTTAATCGACGTAAGCTCGGGGATGTGATTATCTTGAGGTTATACGTATTTATTCTATTTTCTAAGTAGGTGCCGTGAAGGATAAAGGGTAAACGAATTAAAGAAAGTGCGTTTCGTTGAAGGTTGTCGATTTGGGATAAAATATGGTCCGAGCCATAATACCCAGTATTTATGGACTGGTGCTATACAAGGTACTACATGACCACGATAGTAAGGTACGTAAAGTGTATTAAAAGGGAGTAGTATATTAAGTAATTTGAGATAATTCTTAATTATATGGGTAATTGGTTTATTCTTGGTTAAAGGGATATTAACTATTTAATTAAGGAATGGTTGGATAAGACTAACCCTCCCCCCACGTGGAAGCACCCACATGCCCATGTATGACTCTTAAGTCATTAATATATGTGGCAAGATTAAGAGATGTGAGAATTTGGCAAGTCTTATAACGTGAGTCACATTATTAATTTAATGAAAGAGATCCATTTTTTAAGTCTTAGGAACATGAGTCATTAGTCACATATTCATCTAAGGACAAAGAGCCCATTTAAGTATTAAGAACGTGAGTTCTTCATAAACGTGAGTTCTTCAAAGGGCAGAACAATTCCGTACCAAAATTAGATAACGTTTGTTGTTGATTCTATAAAGAGTAAATTGCAAATTCTAAGCGAATCGGTTCAGGTATGTTAAGGCTGTCCCTTCTTTCTTTTGGGCATGATCTATACGACACGAACAAAACGAGCAAATGCATAATTGCCATAAATGACTATTCATAGAAATATTAGGGGTGTCTATATTCTTGATTCCCCATGTGAATTATTATTATATCTTCTGTTCATGGGTGTCAGAAAAATACATATTTGATAAAATTTATCCAACAGACATATTATTTTTATGACATTCCGAGAGAATCTTATTAACATATTTCTTATGCATTTCATGCATTTATACATGTACATTGACCCATGACCATATGGCGTTATATATGCGTATATTATATGTATCTGGGATAGGGAAAAATGTTACGGAGTTATATACGCACCACCACCTGATCAGTTGGTACATGTTGATGATTTTGCCCACAGTGGCCAAGATGATCTGATGGGATTCCCTCAGAGGCTTGATGATGTTATATACACCTGTACCCATGCATGACACGACAATTGTACGCACGTGTATGACATTATAAATGTTTCAGGATTTACATGTCATTTAGGCTTACAGGTGGAATTCTTTATTCCGTGTTTCATCTATGTCTTTTGGGTAATGATTTGTATGGCTTACATACTTAGTACATTATTCGTACTGACGTCCCTTGTTTCCTGGGGATGCTGTATTTTATGCCCGCATGTACAGGTAGACAAGCAGATGGTCCCCCTTCATAGGATCCTTGATCAGCGAGAGTTGGTGTACTCCATTTGATCCGGAGCTATTTTGGATTTTGGTACGATAGGTTTGTTTACATAGATGGGTATGATGGAGCCCAGTCCCATCCTTGTACAGATGTACATTCTGTTAGAGGTTTATAGATAGTCATGTATAGTCGAGTAGTATGTGTCATTGTCGGCTTCCAATTTTGGACATGTAGTTGTCTATAGCATCCTTGCCAGTTCGCCCTACGTATGTCGCACGTATATGTATATATGTCTTTTGGACAGGTTTTTCTTATGCATGTCATTCTCGTAGTTTAGCAGATGTTATTCATGTTCATATGTTAGTCGCATGCTTAAGGGTGTTCGACAGGTAGGACTCGGGCACTCGTCGCGGCCCATCAGTTTTGGTCGTGACAACCTACTTAGATGCAGTAAAGCCGTAGACGCCCAGAGGGACAACTTATCATAAGTCCATATATGTTCACAAAGTGAGGCCTAGAGATTGGCTAAAGGCCGGAGGAAAAAGGAGAGAAGGGTCGCATAAGCCCACATACAAGGACAAAGTCGTACAAACTGCATGATAGAAGATAGCAATAGTTATGAGCTTGGAAAGGGGGGAATGCCCTGGACTTTGGATTTATTCACATAACGGTTCCCTAAATGGCAAGGACAGTATTAAAACCATTCGTAAGAGCTACCCCGTTATGAGACCGATAAGTACATCAGTTAATATTCGAGGACGAATGTTCAAAGGGGGGAATGATGTTAAACCTCACAGTAATACGGCGACGATATACCCCATTGTATTGTACGTTGGATTTGTCATAAGATAATTGACATCAGTTCAAGGACAAGATTATTTGAAGGTTATAAGTATTATGCTATTTACAACAAGTGATAAGTGAAGCTGTGAAGGTCAGAGGGTAAATGAGTGGAAGAAAATGAGTTTCATTGAAGTTTGACATTTTGAGACAAAGTACGGTCCAAGCTATAATACCACATATTTATGGACTAGTGTCGTACAAGGTACGACATGACCATGATAGTCAGGTGTATAAAGTGTGTTAAAAGTGAATAGTATTTTAAGTAATTTGAGATAATTTTTAATTATGTGGGTAATTGAATAATTATTCATTATTGGGAGATTAATGAGTTAACAAATTAATTGGAAAAATTGTGGATAAGCCTAAAGGGCCCCCAACGTGGCAGCAAGTTAATTAGGTGATAAGTGACTCTTTGGTTTGCATATTAGGTGGAATTTTATTGGATTTGTTGGCAAAAGTCATCCTTATCAAGTGGGGATCACAACCCACAAGTTATAAGTGATCTTCCTAAATCATTAAGGTGGATGTTATGTTTTGCTAAGCTTGCTAAGTAACGAATGAGACTCAAATAATTTGTTTGAAACTTCACAATGTTATAGCAGCATGAATTGCAAGTTCCAACAGAGCCCGGTACAATCTTTCTCAAGAATATCATTTGGATTTTTCCCTACTTCGATCCGTCGTTACATATTTTGGGCAAAAGACGTGTGTGAGAGGGATTGTTAAGATCATCGGCTTAGGTATGTTAAGGCTATCCCTTCTCTCCTTTTGGGATGATCCATATGATACAAACGAAACAAGCAAATGCGCCACTTTCATAACTGACTCCATTCATAGAAGTGCTAGGGGTGCCTATGTTCTTGATTCCCCATGTGAATTAGTATTATATCTTTTGTTCATGGTTCTTTGAAAAATACGTATATGATAAAGTTTATCCGAAAGGCATATTGATCTTATGACATTCCGAGAAATCATATTAACATATTTCTTATGCATTTCATTCATTTATACATGTACATTGACCCATGACCAGATGGAATTATATACGCGTATAATATATGTATTTGGGATATGGGAAAAGGTTACTACGTTATATACGCACTACCACCTGATTAGCTGGTATATGTTGATGATTTTGCCCGCAGTGGCCGAGATGATATGATGGGATGCCCTTGGAGGATTGATGATGTTATGTACACATATAGCTATGCGTGGTATGACATTTATACGCACATGCATGACACTATAAATATGAAATGATTTACAGAGCTATTCAGACTTATAGGTTGAGTCTTTTTCTCCATGTTTCTCTCATGTCTTTTATTTACTAATTTTTATTCCATACATACTCGATACATTATTTGTACTGACATCCCATTTGCCTGGGGATGCTACGTTTCATGCCCACAGGTCCCGATAGACACGTTAAGAGTCCTCTAAGTAGGCTATCAACTCAGCGGAAGGTGTTGGTGCGCTCCATTTGCTCCGGAGTTACTTATTTGGTCAGTATGATTTGGACATGTATTGATTAGTATGGCGGGGCCCTGCCCTAAGTTTTATGTATTTATCTACTCTTAGAGGCTCGTAGGCATATGTCATGTATATGAAAGATTGTATGGCCTTGTCGGCCTATGTTCAGTGTACGAGTGATCATTTTGGTCTTATAGGCTCGTATGCCATATGTCCCAGCAGCATTTATGCACTTGATGCACAGTGTGTTCCGACCCTATATTGACTCATTCGTCATTGTGTTTATTGACGACATTCTGGTATACTCCCAGACTCAGGAGGATCATTAGCAGCACCTGAGGACTGTGTTTCATACTTTGAGAGAAAAGAAGTTGTGTGCAAAATTTTCTAAGTGTGAGTTCTGGCGTGATTCAGTGGCATTCTTGGGCGATGTTTCGAGAGTTTTTCAGAGGAAATTTGTGGGTAATGATTCCTAATCCTATTTTGATTATATGTCATCAATCCATAGTTGTTTTCTTCATTAAATTAAAGAATTTGAGTGAGGAAATTGGGGAATTGGGGGTAAAGTTCCCCAACCAAAAATTTCAGTTTTGAGTGGGAATTAGGCGTCGGTTTTGGATGATTTTTGTACGGGTGAACTCATGGATGAATGTGTGTTCTTATTTGGTAACTTTTACCCGATTCCGAGATGTGGGCCCGGGGAGGCTTTTTGGGCGTTTTTCTAATTTCTTGCTTTAGCTTCGATGCCATTAGCTATATTAGTTTCTTGTAGCTATATTTATGTTATGTAATTGATTTGGCTAGATTTGGGCCACTCGGAGTTGGATACTCGTGGCAAGAGCGTAATTTCTGATTGATTTGAGCTTGGTTCGAGGTAAGTGGCTTGCCTAACCTTGTGTGAGGGAACGCCCCTTAGGATTTTGGTAATGTTTGATATCTCAGCGCCGTGTACGTGAGGTGACGAGTACGTACACAGGCTATTTGTTGTAAAACTTCCTTTTTCACTAAGTCATAACTTGTTTTCTCCTTATTTGAAACACACTAGCATATGTAACTATCCCGCTTAGACTAGAATAGCAGGCCTACTTGTTTAACTGCCTATTTGTACTCTGTGCAGCATGTTTAGGGAAAGTTTCCTGCTTTCCTTGACTTGAACTTAGTCTAAACTGTAGGATTTCTTGCTGTAATTGTTACTTCGGTTGGTTGCGCTGCATATTTACTTTGGGACTACGGAACGGTATTCTGGGAGATCCCCCTGTATTGCATATTTACATTGGGACTACGGAATGGTATTCCGGAAGATCCCCCTATTTTGCATATTTATTTTGGGAGTACAAAATGGTATTCCGGGAGATTCCCCTGCACATTCACATTTCGGTCTACGAGACGGTATCTCGGGAGATCCCCTATTGTTATCACTGTGTTCTGAGATATTGTCTTTCATTGATTCTATTCCTGTTAGATTTCCGTATTTATGTTTACTGCAATATTTCATTCTGTCCTATTTCATTATATCTATACCAGTAGTGCCTTGACATGATCTCATCACTACTCGACCGTGGTTAGGCTTGGCACTTACTGGGTACCTTTGTGGTGTACTCATGCCCTTTCCTGCACATATGTTTCGGGTGCAGATCCAGGTTCATCTTACCAGCCTCATCACTAGTTGCAGTCGTTGCTGCTTATTGGAGACTTCAAGGTACATCTTCTGGCACCCGCAGATCCTCGGAGTCCCCCTCTATACCCCTATGTTCATTTTGCCTTCTTTCTGTTGAAATTATGTATAGAACGGTTAAGACTTCTTAGTAGCTTGTGACTTATGGTATTTCGGGTTTTGGGAATTGTTTTATACGTTTTCAAAGGTGATAATTGTATATGCCTAGTGGTATTTAGATGCTTATTTGATATTTGTTACTGTTAGTAGTTAATGTTCATGCTTTAGTTTCATGTCCGCAAAAGTGTTAGGCTTACCTAGTCGTAGAGACTAGGTGTCGTCACGACGGTTCACGGAGGGAGAAATTGGGTCGTGACAGGCCTAGAGATTGGCTAAAGTCTGGAGGAAAAAGGAGAGAAGAGTCACATAAGCCCACATACAAGGAGAAAGTCGTACAGACTGCATGATAGAAGGTAGCAATAGTTATGAGATTGGAAAAATTCCGACCACAAGTCGTGGTCTGAGAAAGAGGCTTGAAGGGGGGAATGCCCTGGCCTTTGCATTGTTTCATAGAACAGTTGCCTAAATGGCAAGGACAGTATTAAAATCATTCATAAGAGCTATTCGGTTATGAGACCGATAAGTAGATCGGTCAACATTCGAGGATGAATGTTCCAAAGGGGGGAATGACGTTACACCTCACAGTATTATGTCGACGTTACCCCCCGTAGTATTGTACGTTGGATTTGTCGTAAGATAATTGACATCGGTTCAAGGAGAAGATTATTTTAAGGTTATAAGTATTATACTATTTATAACAAGTAATAAGTAAATCCGTGAAGGTCAGAGGGTAAACGAGTGGAAGAAAATGAGTTTCGTCGATGTTTCACATTTTGAGATAAAGTACGGTCCAAGGTACGACTAGTGCTATACAAGGTACGACATGACGATGATAGTAAGGTGTATAAAGTGTGCTAAAAGTGATTAGTATTTTAAGTAATTTGAGATAATTATTAATTAGATGGGTAATTGATTAATTGTTAATTAATGGGAGATTAATGAGTTAACAAAGCAATTGGAAAAATTGTGGATAAGCCTAAAGGGCCCCCAACGTGGCAGCAAGTCAATTAGGTGATAAGCGACTCTTTGGTTTGGATATAAGGTGGCAATTTAGGGAAGTTTTGGGCCAAGGTCATCCTTATCAAGTGGGCCCCACAACCCACAAGTTATAAGAGATATTCCTAAATCATTAAGTGGGTTGTTNTGTGTTAGAGGGATTGTTAAGAGAATCAGCTCAGGTCTGATAAGGCTATCCCTTCTTTCCTTTTGGCATGATCCATATGATACAAACAAAACGAGCAAATGCACAACTTTCATAAATGACTCTATTCATAGAAGTGCTAGGGGTGCCTGTGTTTTTTATTCCCCATGTGAATTATTATTATATCTTCTGTTCACGGGTCTCAGAAAAATACGTATTTGATAAAGTTTATCCAAAAGCCATATAGATCTTACGACATTTCGAGAAATCTTATTAACGCATTTCTTATGCATTTCATTCATTTATACATGTACATTGAACCACGATCAGATTGCATTATATACGCATATATTATATGTATATGGGATATGGGAAAAGGTTACGATATTATATACGCACCACCACCTGATCGGCTGGTATATGTTGATGATTTTGTCCACAATAGCCGAGATGATATGATGGGATGCCCTCAGAGGCTTGATGATGTTATGTACACATATACCTATGCATGGTATGACATTTATATGCATATGCATGATATTATAAATATGAAATGATTTACAGAGCTATTCAGACTTACATGTTGAGTCATTTTCTCCATGTTTCTCTCATGTCTTTTATTTCCTGATTTTCATTCCATACATACTCGGTACATTATTTGTACTGACATCCCATTTTCCTGGGGATGCTGCGTTTCATGCCCGCAGGTCGCGATAGACAGGTTAAGAGTCCTCCAAGTAGGCTATCTGCTCAGTGGAAGGTGTTGGTGCGCTTCATTTGGGAATATCCATAAGGCAATTTCTAGAAATATTCTCGGAACATTCTAACATGAAAAACAGTCAAATTTCTAGAAGACAGAGGGAATATGTAATTAACAATAAGCTATTCAACTTTACAGTCTCACGGGACAGACCAAGTCACAATCCCCGACAGTGCACGCCCACATGCCCGTCACCTAGCATGTGCGTCACCTCTAAAACAATCATATCATACCAAAATCTCGGATTTCATACACTCTGGACAAACTTTAAAACTTTTACTTACCTCAAACCGCCCAAAAATCCTACTCTGAAATGCCTTTGCCCTTCGAATCAGTCTCCAAATTACCCGAATCTAGCAACAAGCAGCACAATATAATTAATATAGGCTAAAGGAATCAATTCCACAAGATAAAAGATGAAATTATAGGCCAAAATCCGAAATAGGATCAAACCGGCACCCGGCCCACGTCTTGAAATCGGACAAAAGTCACAAAATATGTACACTGCTCCACTCACGAGTCCAACCATACAAGAATTACTCATATCCAACCTCAAATCACCTTCCAAAACAAGAAACTCTAGTCTATGAAGTTTCTTCCATTTTCCCCCAAATTTCCAACTCAAATCCCTAGTTAGATGATGCAAATAGCAATAGATTCATAAAGTATTGTCCAATCCGAGTTAAAATTACTTACCCCAACAATCGTCTTGAACAAGCCTCGAAAAATTGCCTCACACAGCGAGCACCCTGAGTTTGGGGTGTAATACTTGCTTGCGTGGTTTCTCGGTCTTATCTATATGAGTACATTAGAGCGCGTCAGTATAACGATCCCTATTTGCTTGCCCTTAAGTACACAATGCAGCACAGCGATGCCAAGGAGGTTTCTATTAGAGATGATGGGGTGTTGCCGATGTAGGGCCGGATATGTGTGCCCAATGTGGATGGGTTACATGAATCTATCCTTGAGAAGGCTCACACTTCGCGGTATTTCATTCATCCAGGTGTCACCAAGATGTATCAGGATTTGAGTCAGCACTCTTGATGGAGAACAATGAAAAAAGATATAGTAGAGTATGTGGCTCGGTGTTTGAGTTGTCAGCAGGTGAAGTACGAGCAACAGAGGTCGGGCGATTTGCTTCTGAGACTTGAGAATCCAGAGTGGAAGTGGGATCGTATTACCATGGATTTCGTTCTTGGGCTCCCACAGACTCTGAAAAAATTTAACGCGGTGTGGGATATTGTGGATAGACTTACCAAATCTACACACTTCATTTCGATTGTGCCTACCTATTCTTTAGAGCATCTGGCTCAGATCTATATCCGTGAGATTATTCGTCTCCATGGTGTGCCGGTGTAAATTATCTCCGATCGACGAACGCTCTTCACATTGTAGTTTTGGAGAGCTGTGCAGCGTGAGTTAGGCACACAAGTTGAGTTGAGTAGAACATTTCAAACCCCATACAGACGGGCAATCCGAGCGCACCATTCTGATCTTGGAGGATATGCTATGTGCTTCTGTAATGGATTTCGGGGGTTCATGGGATCAGTTTCTACTACTTGCAGAGTTCTCCTACAACAACAGCTAAGTATCGAGTATTTAGATGGCTCCTTAGAAGGCCTTATTGTCACAACCGAAATCGGAGGGTCACGAATGGGCACCCTGTGCCTTACTCAACCGATTTCCAATATAACGTATATTTCTTATCACATCATCATGGGTAAATAGGATAGAAGGGCCGTCATGAGATAAACAGAATAAAACGTAAAGGAATACTCGACATAAGATGATCCAACATGATATAGAAACTTATACATGTGACATAAGGGCTTATAAGGCCGACATAATCATTTGTACATTCAAAACATAGGCCGCCAAGGCCATACAAGTACCCATATACATGACATATGTCTACAAGCCTCTAAGAGTACATAAAGATCATAATGGTAGGGACAGGGCCCTGCCATACCAATCAATATATGCCCAGAGCATAGTTACCAAATAGGCAACACCGGAGCGAGTGGAGTGCACCAACACCTTCCACTAAGCAGATAGCTTACTAGGAGGGACGTCAACCTATCTATCGGGACTTACGGGCAGGAAACGTAACGTCCCCAGGAAAAAGGGACTTCAATATTTATAAAGTAATGAGTATGTAAGGCATGAAAAGAAGTATATAAAAGATGTGAAAGAAACATGGAGTAAAAGACTCAATTTGTAAATCTGAATAGCTCAGTAATCATGAAATCTTCATAGTGTCATGTTAATGGGTATAAATGCCATATCATGCATAGGTATATGCATACATAACATCATCAAGCCTCTGAGGGCTTCCCATCATATCATCTCGGCCTCAGTGAGCGAAATCACAAACGTATGGCAGTTGATCAGGTGGCTTGTGCATATATAACACCGTAACCTTTCCCCATACTACATATACATATAATATACACGTATATAATGCCATTTGGTCATGGGTCAATGTACATGTATATATGAATTCAATACATAATGAAGGAAGTCAATAAGATATCTAAGAATGTCATAAGATAAATATGCCTTCATTAATTATCGTGAAAACAAATTATGAACTAATGTATTTTCTAAGACCCACGAACAAACGATATAATAATAGGACACAGGGGGAATCCAGAACATAGGCATGCCTATTACTTCTAAGGATAGAGTCATTTGTGAAAGTTGCATGTTTGCTCGTTTCATTTGTATCATATGGACCATGCCAAAAGGAAATAAGAGATATCCTTAACATGCCTTATCACAGTCTATCCAATGACACATTGAAATCGTCTCATCGCAATTTAATCTACAACAACGATAATAATGCTATCGTTAAGCTATGAAAGATGCAACTATCGTACAACGGACGACAAGCTTATTTATTATTAAAACGGGCAGCATCTCCCTTGTTTTCCTTTCTTTCCCCAAGTCCATAAAAACAATAAGATCACATACGACCTTCAACTATATACTTTCAGCACCACAACAAACGGAACAGCCCAACAACACAATTCACCCTATACAACAACAAGTGCACAAATGTCACCCATATACTTAATACACCTCAAACAGTCTAGAATATAAAAACATATATTGGAATGACATTGCAACTTTATATCCGTCATAAAAGTAACATCAAGCAACCTAACAACATATTACAATAATATGGACAACTTCTAGGTATTGTGTTTTTGCTTGCTCTCCTATTTAAAACATCATCAACATAATAAAACAATTTACCAGCATAACAACAATACAAACATTATAACCAAGCCATTCCCCACGATTTCCAGCCATATGAAGTCATATCCACAACTCCAAAATAGTCCAATAAGAGACAACAACTTCTTATACAACTTCAAGTTCTAGAACCAAAGCTTCCCTTAGCTTACAAACACCCTTAATAAAATCACAATAAAATTTAAGAACAATTACAAACTCAATATAAAAAGAATTTGCTCACTCTCAGAAACAACATTCATATGCCACAAAAGATGAACCATAAGCTTGCCTATAGTGTACTACTCTACTAATCGAGTTTATTCAGTCAAGGATCAAGTAGTACTTTAATTGGTTGTAATGTAGGCTGTTGGACGGGTAGGATACATTTAGATATAAGAGTGACTACACCTCCCTACGCACTTTAATACATGTACTATAACATTCAAAACTCCATACTTATGTCAAACCAAAACTCCACCTTCACATCAATATATATCAAAAGTTACCACTTATCCATGAATTTTTTCGCACAGCAATACAACTATTTTTTCTTTCTTTTTTCAATTCAAGTGGCTCTTATGTTTTCAAAACAGTGCACCTTTCTCCTTATTTCATTAGTTCCACTCAAAAGCAAAACATCCACCCCACACTTCAACTTTTACAAAGTTCATAACAACTTCAAGTGCTCATGAGAGGTACAAGGTTCAAATAGATGGTCAATTCAAACAAACGAGTAAAGCTTCTAATGTGGTTGCCAAAAAAACAGGATTACAGGCTCAAATGGGTTAACTAAGATACATAACAATTAGGTGGGTGAAAGCATATAACTTGCTCAAAAAAGAAATGCCTATATCACTTCCAAGACTGAATAAAACTACAATTTTGCTTTGCAAATACACTAGGCGAGTTCTAGACATCAAATGCAATGCATATAATAACACAAAACCCCACACACACATGGCACCTAACTTATTCAAGATTGGATTATCAAGACACTCTAGTCAAAGCAGTTAATTAAAGTTAAGACACTCAAGGAATAATAAAGTCAAGAGATATTGCTTTCATTTCAAATCACAGCACAAGGTTTCCTACTTCTACAAAATAAAAACTAACTACACCCGATTCAAACAAAACCCTTGGAAAAGAATCACGGCACAAAGAAGAACCAGGGGGAATTGATGCACTACCTAACAAAAGATTTGTTTTTGCCTTTTTCTTTCGACTTTAATCCCTCAAGAAACCTGTTGAATGATATCCATCGTCGAGAAAAATAAAAAAATTTTAAATTTTTATGTTTTTTTCAATTTGTTTCTACTACTCAAACTAACAAAAGCAAAAACAATCAAACTAACTAAAGTAAAAACTAAGATTAATATACATACAACATACAAATATCCCCCACCCCACACTTTAATTTGTGGCATGTCCCCATGGCACACAATTAAAAAGCATAAGGTATAGGAAACTTCCCTAAATATCTAGTCGGGGTCTGAATCAAAGTCAGGATCCATTCGACGTGCCCGAACTAGTGCACACATCCATGCAGACAACTTCTTTTCAGCCTTATTAGGTTACACCCCACACTTATCTTTTTCACTTAATGTAGCCTTCTCTTTTTCACCCTTCACCTTCCACTCAACACTTACAGCTGGCTTCTCCTTTTTCACCCCATTTTCTACATCCATCTTGAATGTTACAGTCCCTCCCCCCACTTTAAGCATGAGCTTTTTCTCATGTATATCTAATATTTCTCTACATGTTTCTAATAATGGTCTTCCTAGGATGAGAGGTATCTCCTTATTCTCCTCCATCTTCACCACTATAAAGTCTATTGGAAATACAAACTTATCCACCCACACTAAGACATCTT